>QXTE01000152.1:2882259-2991890 GCA_003942145.1 Platysternon megacephalum | reverse complement strand
CACTTCTGAAAGGTTGCCGACCCCTGCCCTAGAGGCTTACCTGTATTTTAGATAATCAAAGTAGAACACTTCCTCCCCTTTCCCACATGCACTGATGAGCAGTAAAACAAGGTTGCCATTCAGACTCCTCCTTGACATTGGCATTAGCACGCACTGGAACAAATGGGGCAGTTCACACAGAGCTGTTGTTTCAGGCTCTTTGCAGCCTCAGGCAGATATCTGCATAGTTTTTTGTGCTGCAGACTTGAGCATGACCTATTTTCCCATGCTAATCCCCCCGCCCCTCACACCTTCTTGTCAACTATTGGAAATGGGTCATCCTGATTATCACTACAAAAGTTTTTTTTTCTCCTGCTGCTAATAGCCCACCTTAATTGATTAGTCTCGTTATAGTTGGTATGGCAACACCCATTTTTTCATGTTCTCTGTGTATATCTATCTTCCTGCTGTATTTTCCACTGCATGCATCCGATGAAGTGGGTTTTAGCCCACGGAAGCTTATGCTCAAATAAATGTGTTAGTCTCTAAGGTGCCACAAGTACTCCTTGTTCTCTCCCTCCTTGGTTTCAATGACAAAACTATTTGGTGAAATCAGATGATCTGCTCCAAACACGAACCTGCCCCTGTTCCTAGTTTAATCAACAGCAAAACTTCCATGGGGCAGAGCTGAGCCCAGAGGGAAGAATTATTTGACAGGAGCAGGATTGGGCCCTGGCTGAATATTTATGGGGTTGCCTACACCCGCTTCCCACCTTTGGCTAAAAGCCTTGTGCTGTAGACACTGTAACAAGCAGGACACTGGCACAGCTCACAATTAGCAATGGGTCTGGTTGTGCTGAGTGGAAGAGCAAACGTGGAAAGTTGGAGGGTTTTTGCCATGCTCTCGCTTAAACTAAGAAGTTTACGTAGCACAGTAACAAACCCACGGTGCCCTTGGCCTTCCTAGCCATCAATGTACGTACGTATCAGGGACGCACACAGAACGCAGCTCTTCTTGCTCCAAAAGAGAGGCCTCCCGTAACCGCTGTAACAAAGAATCTCTGGTAGCAGCAGCACCAGGGGCACGTAACACAGCAGAGCAGCTCTGATTCCATTCAGAAGAGAGACAGACAGACACACTCTTGTTGGTTTATTACAACAGCTCTGGCAGTTAGCACCCTTTGTTTGAATGGGTATTTCCCCATGGGCTCTTCCAGCTGCATAGTTAAGGGCCCAATTCCCATAACCTCAGTGGACTCAGCACAGGCTCAGGATCGGGCTCTTAAGTCAACAAAAGCTTTGTTATTAGCTTCAGTTAGTAGGACTGGGCTTGTGCTAAGGGGAGTGTTTGGGACTCCAGCAGAGAGAGTTTAAGGGCCTCTCATACGTGCAGAATGGAAAGAATTCTTGCCATAAAAAATATTTTTGAAAGCGGATGAACGTTGCTCACGTGAGGTTTCGTACTGTGAGGAGAAAACACAGCAGAGGATTTTCCCTTTGCTCAGGAACTCTCTTCTTCAAGGACCCTGTGAACCAAACAGACAGGAAGAGACGGAGGCGCTACACTGGCAAGACGAGTTAAGGTTATTTTAGATTGGCACAGCTCTTGCAGGGAACGCCTAGGGTGGAGTGTGTGGCGATGTTCCCAGTCCTCTTTTAAAAACATGGTGTTAAAAAAATTCCACAAAATAGCCTGTCACTAAACCATCAAAACCCAACACAAAATAGAACATCACAACCCTGTATTTGTGCATGGTTGGAAGGAGGAGAGAGTAGTGCAGGAAGCCTCTCATGTCGGCACAATTTACACCAACACAGCAAATTTGCTCCTGCCCAACTTCCCCAGGGTGGAAATAGATATTATTTGCACATGGTTCTTTGGCACATATTCTGTATCCCTCTTGACAGGTGGCCGGTTTTCCTGAGCACTGCCCTCAGCACAACTGGGGCCCCACAACTACCAAGGGACAGGCTTGAAAAAATTGATTACGAAGTAATTCCCTACAGCTCCTAGCACAATGGGGTCCTGGTCCAATACTTGGGCTCCTACATGCTAAAGTAAAATAATTCAGATCCCTGCTCCTCCAGAGGAGAGGCTGAGGGAACTGGGCTTATTTAGTCTGCAGAAGAGAAGAGTGAGGGGTTTTTTGATAGCAGCCTTCAACTACCTGAAGGGGGGGGATCCAAAGAGGATGGATGTAGGCTGTTCTCAGTGGTGGCAGATGACAGAACAAGGAGCAACGGTCTCAAGTTGCAGTGGGGAAGGTCCAGGTTGGATATTAGGAAAAACTATTTCATTAGGAGGGTGGTGAAGCACTGGAATGGGTTACTTAGGGAGGTGGTGGAATCTCCATCCTTAGAGGTTTTTAAGGCCTGGCTTGACAAAGCCCTGGCTGGGATGATTTAGTTGGTGTTGGTCCTGCTTTGAGCAGGGGGTTGGACGACACTAGATGACCTCCTGAGGTCTCTTCCAACCCTGATATTCTATGAAACACACACTCAAGCCAGCCGCCAAACTTTATACATGCGAACAGTCCTATTGAAATAAATGGGACTAGCCCCGGGAGTAAAGTTACTTGAGGGAGTAAGTGTTTGCATGATAGGCACCCAAAGCCCCAATCCTGTGACAAGCTTTGCGTGGATGGACTCCTGCCCCTGCACAGAGTCCTACTGATGTGGGTGCAAGGACCCCTCCGTGCATTGCAAATGGCAGGATCCAGCTCTGAGAGAGACCCCCACCAAAGCTCCACCAAAAACGGCAAGTCCCTGTGACTCGTCTAATGAAAGAGCTGTTTAAACTTCGCCCACAGACAGGGCTGGGAGACACGACAAAGTGTTGAAGAAAGCATGGCAATGCGCTAAACGTTTCTTAAATATTTAGGTCAGATTTATTTCAAGGTAAGTCAGTCTGCGACACCGTTTATATTAAAAAACACTTGGAGGTTTGTACTTCTAGCAAAAATATACATTTCAGTTTGAGGCTTGTTACAACATTGACAACGAGCAAAAGTTCCTCAAGCGATGAAGAGAACATGAGCCCAGCATCTCCTGGGGGCCAGAGCTGGCCGGGAGTCACAGCAGCCTCTCCGTTCACAGCCTCGGGGCACTCCAGAGCAGGGGGCCGCAGGGTCAGTACAGACACTTTGGAAAGGTACCAATCACAAACCCATCAGTCTGTCATTCACACTTCTCTGGCTCCTTTCGCAAGAGGACTTCAAAGTGCTTTACAAATGGGCCTCACAACACCCCTGTGAAGTAGGGAAGGAAAAGGACTAGCTGGATGAGACAGATGGGGAAACTGAGGCAAGAGGGGAGGCGTGACTTGCGAAAGGAGCGCAGCAAGCTGGCAAAGAGCTGGGAACAGGCCACAAAGGTCTCAACTCGGAGCCTCCTCATGCACTAGCCACTAGACCAGGGGTTTCCAAACAGCAGATTGTGAGCTTGATGGACTATTTGTTCACGTCACTGTGATTTTTACAGGTGGTGCTAAGGGAACCAGTTAAGTTTGGGAACCGCTGCACTACACAACCCTCCTTCAATTAAATGTACATTGCTTTGTACTAGTGTGTGCAGCCATGACCCATACCTAGGAGGGGTAACGCCCCTGCGGGGAGTGTGTGCGCGTGGGGGAAGACAAGGAGCATAAGGGTGGGATAGGCTGCAGTTTTGGTGCAGATGACGGGTGGGGGCCTGTACCAGTCCCAACCTCTGATACGGGTGCTTACTAGGGAGGACAGAAGCAGTGGGATTGCCAAGCAGTTATGGAAGGGAAGCAGATTATTCCTCTGCCTCAGATTTTTAAGACATTATTGCACCAGGGTAACCCGTTACCCCAAAGGGGCGGGGAAGGAGTGTAATCCAGGTCCGTTAGCGAGCCTGTTTAGGACACCAGATGTGCCCTGCCCAGTCCTTTCACAGCCACCTGGTCTTCTCTGAAAAGTGTGCAAATACAGCACTGCCTTATTTCAGGGGCCTGCTCCATGCGTGCCTCTAGAGGGCCCTTAGCTTACCTGCAGGGAGCTAGAGTCTGTTCTGCCTTGTGCATCAGCAGATTTGTTACCGAACCTTTATTACCAAACAGGATGCAGGAGCAGAAAAAGAGCCCAGCTCAGCTGTCAGATCCCAGGCGGAGGCTGCAGGGAAAACTTTTTTCCACTTGTCAAGCTGAGCCCATTTTTTCTGGGATCCGTGAGACACAAAGATGGAGCTCCAGGCTGCCATCTGGGCTTCCAGGCCTCCCTCTGCCCCCGATACACAGAGAAAGCTGGAGAAGAGCATTGAGGTAAACTCCCAGCACCAAAGACTTAAGAACTGTGCCAGCCAGTGGCTCTCGCATTGCTTATACTGTGCTACCCAGACAGCCACCTGCTCATCTCAGAGTGATCATGGGACAATGCCCTGCAGCCATAGTACCGCCACAAGGCAGCCTCAGTGCCATGGTCACATGGGAGCTCTACAAACACCAGCACAATCTCCTCCCCCACTCCTGGGCAGGCGGTGTTCCTCCTTTTGTCCTTCCCTTTACTGTTCCTGAGTTGGAGCTCAGTGGCTTCGGTCCAACTGTCTCATGTTAAGACTAGACAGACTCCAAAAGCCACAGATGGAGTGTAAGTGCTGCATGCAGACGGGACCTTGGGTCAGCTGCTACCGTCCCAGCCAGAAAACCTGACTCAGCCCCGATTCGCTGGGGATACAAAGTGAGAGAACATGAGACTTCCATGTCGGAGAGGCAGACAGTACCCCAAGCTGCGAGGAAGTCATGATGTGAGATCGCTCTAGGTTCATTAGGGTGCCCGACCTTTCTGTCAGACCACGAAGCCTGAAAGCTAAACTGGTACTTGTAGCTGCCAACATGGCATCAATGAACAGAGAACTGCTAAGTAGTATTAGGTTGGGTCCAGCTGCTTCGTGCCTTGCCTGGGCTCTTCGAACAGGCTTCTCTCTCCACCCCTTCATAAACCCCCCATTTGTCACCATGATAAATGCAGTGTTTTTGCTTCCCATCTCCCAAAAATAAATAATACTTGGTATTTATATCACACTTTACAGCTTCAATGCTTTTTACAAACACTAACTAGTTAACCTTCACAGCCCCCCTGCAAGGGAGATTCAACTATTAGTCCCATTTTACAGATGGGAAAACTGAGGCAGAGCAGTTTGACTTGCCTAAGGCCACAGAAAGACCGTGGCAGAGCCAGGAATAGGATCCAGGGGTTCAGGCATTTCAGACCAGCGCTAGTCACTCTCCAGCAGCAGGTTTTCCTAACGCTGCAGTGTCAGTGCTTGCCGCGCTCCTAGAAATCCGACACGGAAAAGACCTAACAGGTCACACATCTTGTGCATCGGCCTGGCTGCCACAGGACTGCTCCCCATGCTACTCTAGTCCCTTCCCACAGGCTTGGGGGCACTCTATGATCTGCAGAGCAGGAGTCATGCTTCAAGCTGTGCATTCACTAAGGCCTTTCCCATTCCCCATCAGCCCTTTACTTTGCAGAGAGAACAGGCCTCGCAGCCCCCACCAGCCCCCTCTGGAGCTCAGTGAATGGCACAGCTAGAGTGTGCTACATTTTGCCCTATGCCAGTGGCTCCCCAGCAGTTTCATTCTGCAGATCACTTGGCAAGCAAAGGATCTCCTCACGACCCACCTGCCCTAATCCCTCAAAAGGTCTTGCCTGCCAAGAGAGATCCGCCCCTGCGTACAGCCATCCCATCTCAGCAGATTGGTGCAAGTGGAGAGCTTTACACAGGACACCAGCACCTGAACCTAGAGTCAAAGTGAATTTAGTGCTGGCTAGAGTCTAGGCTGCACCAGAGACTGAAGTCATGTCCACAGAGCAGGGACAGCCTAGGTGGTGGCTGGGCAAGCTTCCTCTGTACTGCTCCACTAACATGCCCCAGCTCTGAGCAGGGAGGGGGTCACACCCTTCGCCCCACTAGGTGAGTTCTGTCTCCACAGCCCACTCAAGCCGTGGCATCCCTGCTGAGACTGCCGACAAAAGTGCCATTTAGTGCCAGGGGGTAGTGGGGCAGACACCTGTCTGCTAGGAACTAGATTGAGAACCACCAACTCATTGCACACAGGCCACTCAAGAGCCTTCGGATTTCCTGCTCGCTCCAGGCCGGGGCTGGATTTGAGCGGATAAACTGGAGGCCAAAGGCCACTTACCCATCCTTGGCAGCTGCTCTGCCAAGCTGGAGTGTGGCATAGTGGGATCTGCAGCTGTGGGCCTTAGGCTCTTGGCAAATTATCAAAGCAGCCCCTCAGCTGGGCCAATTTGGATGGCCTCAGTCTGATGAATTAAGCCCCCGAAATAAGTAAGTCACAGGTCACACTTGGCTCCGGGTCACCCCAGCAGCCCATGCTGGGATAGTTCGGCGGAGAGATGTTGCAATGTAGCTTAGTGATGGCTCCGGCCATTGCTGACGCCAATCGTGCAGATGTGACCAGCCACAGCAGAAAGAGGCAGGACCCCAGGGATCGGAGGACACCAGCGTATTACAGTGTCTGTGTTGATGGGGAAGGCACCATTGTTGGCCTCCCATTGAGGGGCCGCCTCTGCCTATGCCACAGGCTGCAGCGGGATGACCAACGGGGTGGGAAAGGAAACAGCGAGACAGAGAAATTACCATTACTGTTTTCTGTGACACCCTTGCCACACCCTGCTTTGCTCACTGCTGTCCCCTTCACAGCACAGCCGACCCTTCATCCTCCTAGATGAGCAGAAACTTGAGTCATTCTGACACTTCAAGTCTCCTCTGGACACCCTGGATCAAAGACTGGGAGCAAGTGCGGTTTTAGCATCTGCTCTGAAGACTAAGTTGGTTCTTAAAGAGTTACCGCCCACCGCCGTCCATCCCCCCCACTCCATTTTCTAAGCGAATATAAGAGAGACAGGAAAAGCACCCCTCCCCTTTGAAATCTAGGGGCTAAGAAGGACCAGCTCAGCCCCAGCAGGGGGTCAGATACAGGATTCCATGTTACAACCCACAGGAGTGATTTGCAAGGCAGAGGAGAATGCACATCTCTCGAGGAAGGCATGCCTGTCTTGTGAATCCAGGGGACTAACCAACGGTCTCTCCCCCAATGAAGCATTAGTACCCTTCATCAAACAGTCAGGCCTTTCTTTGGGAGATCCATCCATCCATTGAGAGAGACACTTCCTTTTGTTCCAATGTCCTAGGCTTTACAGCTCAGGCCTAAGAGTCTTCCAAGTGCAATACAAAACCAACGCACAATGGACAAGTGATGTAAGTGCTGTTCCTGGACCTGCCGGATAATCAAGGTACTGAGTGGTCTCATTACATCAGACCATACCCTTGTCACTCTGCTGGTGCCGTAATCCCACCTTCTCTACAATGCACATGAACATGCGGGTCACTTGGAAGGCAGAAGGGAGCGGCGTGACAGCTGGGCTGCGGCAACAGAAGCTTCGCTTATGTTTTGCCTTTGAGGTTCATAAGTGTGTGTTAACGGAAGCCCGGGCTTAGCACGCAGTAGCCACGAAATCTCATGGCAGGTAGGCCTATGTACCATACGTAGAGATCATCTAGAAAATAGTACCAAGTAGAAGAAATGGAAGACGTTGTGGGGGGAGGCTTCTCGGTCACCATACAAAGTGTTTTGCTCAGGATCCATGGCTTTAAAGCTCCTCAGTACATGTCCTTGTAGATTTCCTGCAGGAGCGGGTGCAATGAGGTCTCCGTCTCTGTCTTTTTAATCTTCTGCACCAGCTGCGCGTGCTCGGTCACCAGCTGCCGCAGGTCAGCCATCTTCTGGAGCAGCTTGGGGAAGAGGTACTGAGCGTCCGGGTGGTTGGCCTGCAGGTGGAACTCCAGGGCCTGGAGGATGTTGTCCTGTATCCCCTCCACCTGCTTCACGTCCATCAGGCCAGGGCGGTCTGCAGGGAGAGGATTAACGCAACTCAGAGCACTATCTACACCACTCCCCTGTTGAGTGCTACCCAGAGGGAAACAGACAGCTGCTTCTGAGCAACTTGCCCCAGGCCATGCAGTGAATCAGAAGTTCGTGGTCCCTAGCCCTGTGTTCAGGCAACTCCTTTCACTGGACATTTTGGGGCCGGGGGCTCCACCTCCACCTTCCCTGTCTGTCGTCTGTGTTTGTTATGGCCCAACCGCACAGCGATGCCAGGGAACACACAGATCTGGGGAGTCACTGGAAGGCTTCAGTTTCAGCTGTACGTTATTCTTCCCCCTATTCATCCACTGGTTGCTAGCCCCAGGAAGCAGGGCACCCACTCTGGAGTGCACTGCCCCCGTTCTCCAGCAGGAATGACCTCAGACCAACTCCCCCCAACCTACGCCCCACGCCCAGCCTTTTTAACATGCGCATGGTTGATGGGCCCCAACTCACCCCCGCACAGGATAATGGCAGCCACGAAGAGAGAGAGGTCGCTGTCGTCCAGCTCCAGGGCGTTGAACTTCACAGCAAACTCAAACTTGGGCTCCATGATCTCGCTGAAGGGTTTGCGCAGGCTGCGCAGGAACTCACGTGTCACAAACCCGTTCCCGTTGGCCACCAGAAGCCCGTCCTTGTTCATGATGGAGGCCAGCATGGCGAAGATGGCTTCATGGACCCCGTACTTCAGCAGAGTCACCTGGTCGTTCAGGTAGAGGCCGAGGAAGCTGGGAATGCTCTTGGCGAACTCGGTGAGCTCCCGCACCGTCTCCACCGTGGTGCACTGGCAGCGGTAGAAGACGTGGACCCCGATCTCCTTGTATGGAGGGATCCCGTTCACAAGCTGCTTCCAGACCAGCCCCTTTTCTGCCTGCCACAGGGTGTCCATGTCATGGATCACGAATGGCTGCATGGAAGAGAAGTGAACAGTCAGGATCTCTGCAATGGGGACTCTGAGCTGCTGGCTGTACTGAGCGGCTGCGCTTTTACCTGTCCCTGGTGTGGAAGATCATTCAAAACCCTCCATGCGTCCCCAACCTTCCCTTCCATATAGTGGCGGATGCAGCTCTGGGCCTCCCAGCTGCAAGGAGTCTGTAGCTATGCCCTGGAAATCCAGCAGCAAGCACTGCAGAGCAACGAAGGTTGTGTGCTTACTAGCAGGTCATGGGAAGCCTGGAAGCATCAAGGCCTCCATTTCTGATCCTGAAGCCACCTCTGCTCCTATTTCATCAGCAGCAGGGCTGAGCGCAGTAAAGCTCACCAGACAGTCACCAGATCAGAGACACTAACAGCACATCGGTTGACTGCTGTGGCAAGCTTCCACCCAGCACGTTTGCGTTTTATCCTGCAGTGGGCTGCTGCCGCCAGAGGCCTGTTGAACTGCAACAGTGAGAGGAGGACTGCAGCACGTCAGGAAGCTGAGGACAACTATCACTCCTCTGTCTAAGTTACTTTTAGCCCTGGCTGTTGGAGATACCTTTGCAGCGTATCAGGAACCTTGAACGGTGGGAGCATGGTGCTGTACATGAATCAAGTCAGCAGGGAAAGGAGGAGAAGAGAGTGAATTCCCCAGCTGGCTTCAAATGGAACTGCTGCAGTTCTTCACAACAGATGGTGGAGAGTGTTGGTGCAGGGATATAACTACATCTCTGAATGGCAAAGCACTTCTAAACTGGGGGCTTCCCCACAGGGAACCCCACTGCATCCCAATGAACAAGGCTGGGGGGATCTATCTAGAAAGAAATTCCCCCAATACAACCCCCTACCCCCACCCCGCCCCCCAAAAAGAAAAAGTAATGAAGAAATCCATCAACAATGTCAAATACTTGATAGGATCGTAGAAATGTGGGGCTGGGAGGGACCTGGAGAGGTCACCTAGTCCAGCCCCCTGCGCTGAGGCAGGAAGAAGTATAGCGAGACCATTACTGACAGTTACCGTCTATTTCAGAAAGACAATCCTTTTGGGCGTATGCAAATCATTAACTCCTTGGCACCAGGATTCAGATTCTCTGAAAGAAGTCAATTGCCAGCAATGGACGTGTAGAAATCACTAGTGTGAATGGACTTGATATAGTCGGTGTTATTAATTTACCACTGGTTAACCTGTTCTTAAAAACCTCCAGTGACGGGGATTCCACAACCTCCCTTGGAAGCCTGTTCCAGAGCTTAACTACCCATATTGTTAGTGAGGTTTTCCTACTATATAACCTGAAATTCCACTGCTGCAGATTACTGCTTGTCCTAACCTTCAGTGGACAGAGAACAACTGATCCCCATCCTCTTTATAACAGCCCTTAACATATCTGAAGACTTATCAGTCTAAGTATGTCACCCCACTTTGTCAACAAACTACTCTGAGTACAGTCTTTCAACCAGGTGTGTACCCCCTTTTAGTAATTTCATCTAGACCAGTGGCTCTCAACCTTTCCAGACTCCTGTCCCCCTTTCAGGAGGCTGATTTGTCTTGCAGACGCCCAAGTTTCATCTCACTTAAAAACTACCAGCTTACAAAATCAGACATAAAAACACAAAGTGTCACGGCCACTAGTACTGAAAAATTGCTGACTCTCTCATTTTTAACCATATAATTATAAAACAAATCGCAACCCCAGGTTGAGAAACACTGATATGGTATATAAAGCAGTATAAATAAGTCATTGTCTGTATGAAATTTTAGTCTGTACTGACTTAGGCTACATGAAAAGCACTAGCGGTTGTAAGACTAGGCAAATATCTAGATGAGTTGACATATGTAGCCTGACCTAAAGTTGGGTATATATAATTGTAACTTGAAGATTAACAGGTTCTTGTCCCAAGATCTAGCCCAGTAAGATTATTGTAAAATCGATGTGCACAGGTGCAACACTCACACTATAGGAACTCTCTCTATATACACACACACACACAAATATATATATTTATTAATAATTTAGCAAATACACACTTAAACTCAACAAGGCAAATAGAGATAATACAGAAAGTACATTTGGACGTCCATACTTACACCCTTATCTTTCATACTTAACCATTATCTCTCTCATCACCGTCATCGTCCTCATCATCCCCGGTGGCCATCATTCTGGCCCCTCCCAAGGTCTACATCTCTCCAACCGATCTGCTGCCCCTGGGATGTTACTTTTATAGTAGGTTACGCTGCTGCTGCCATGACCAATGCATATTCAATAGAGGTCCTTATTTGTATTTCCTCCCCTTAAGGGGTCTGTTTTCTATAGGTTAGTATATGTATTTGCTGTCATGGCACCTTTGTGATTGGAGGTTCTCTCTGGAACCTTCCGGATGCTGGTGTCAGCTATGTTCTGTGGGTGGCTGATGTCAGTATTCTGAACAAAATCCCCCCTCTGGCATGCCACTTTCAGTTCCCTAGAACGTACGAGTTACTTAAGTTCATCTATGCCAAAGGTTATAGGCCTCAAGCCTCACACTATCTACTAAAGCCAAATCTTACAGGATAAAAGCCTGTAGGTTCCTTGCATTACTACTAAATAGAATAAAGCAGAATAACAAAGCAATGAATAGAATACAGGTAAGCTGGCCCACTGGGCTACACATACCCTCTGGAAGACCTCTGCATACCCCTGGTTGAGAACCACTGATCTAGACCAGGTTTCTCTTGTTTCCTTATGAGAATGTGACACGGGACTGCATCAAAAGCGTTACTAAAAATCAAGATATCACATGTCTACAGATTTCCCCCATCTACTAGGCCAATAACCCTGTCAAAGGAGGAAATGAGTTGGTTTGGCATGATTTGTTCTTGACAAATCTCTGCTGGCTATTACTTATAACCCTATTAACCTCTAGGTGCTTACAAACTGATTGTTTCATAATTTGTTCCAAATATCAAAGTTAGGCTGACTGCTCTATAGTTTCCAGGGTCCTCTCTGTTCCCCTTTTTAACGATAGATACTAAGTTTGCCCATCTCCAGTCCTCACCCATCCTTCATGAGTTCAAAGACAATTACTAATGGTTCTGAGATTGCTTCAAGTACCGTAGCGTGAAGTTCAGATCCTGCTGACGTGAATACATGTAACTTATCTAAATATACCTCTACCTCGATATAAAGCTGTCCTCGGGAGCCAAAAAATCTTACCACATTATAGGTGAAACCGCGTTATATTGAACTTACTTTGATCCACCGGAGTGTGCAGCCCCGCCCCCCTGGAGCACTGCTTTACCGCATTATATCCAAATTCGTGTTATATAGGGTGGTGTTATATTGAGGTAGCGGTATATTCTTTAACCTGTTCTTTCCCTAGCAAATAAAGGCCAGTGCTTAGCGCTGTTATTAGCCCTCTGGTCTGCCCACCTGCGAGGAGCACTCACCGGGGTGCTGCCGGTCTTCCCAGTGAGGATGCCTCTTGCCTTCTTTTTGGTCATGTTGAAGTTTTTCAGGTAGGCGTCATAGATGTGCTTGGAGAAAGCTTTCAGGTCAGCCACCTGCGGGTTCTGGCAGCTGATCTCACTCGCCGTCAGACCCGCTACCAGCTTCCTCTTCTCTGCTTCTGGCATGCGGCCAAAACGAATTGCTGTTACATAACAAAGCGGGCATGATCAACAAGTCCTGGGAGAAACCACAAGGGGCTAGGGATGCTCCTGAGAGGACACACACATCTGCACTGGCATCAATGACCAGCTCCTGACAGTAAGCACTCTGCGCGTACAGGACCCTGGCTCCCATGGGAACCTCTGGTTTAAAGCCTTCGGTGCGACAGAATCACCAAGGCACCATGGTGCAGAGCTCCTCCAGGCTAAGCACTGCCCTAGTGCATCAGTGTGAGGTCATTATAACCTCATGTTCCAATGAAGACTCAGTTTAGATCTACAGTGCGAGCTCTCCACTGCGGTAATTTGGGCCCTCAAGAGACAGAGACCCGCTCCTCGGACAGGCATCGCTCTTCGTTCAATAAGAGGATTGTTAGGCTTTAAACTACTGTGTTTTGGATAAAAGCACAAGAGCCGTCTGCGCTGTCCGTTCCTATGCACACTACACATTCCAGGAACAAACAGCAATAAGAGGTAGTTGCTTGGCACTCGGCCCACAGCCCGTGCTGCTATGGACGAATGAGATCGAGGGGAAAGTTGAGGCCAAGCAGTGGGTTTGGAACAAACTAGACGCCCAGAGCTACAGGCCTGAATCCAGAGACAATTCAGCCATTAGGATAAAGTGAGTCGCATACAGCGTAGTGTGAGAGTCCTCTCTGCTCTGAGTCAACTCTGAACCACATCCTGGCCTCCGCACCACTCCCTTTGTGCCGCTCCAGAGATGTGAAGAGTCCCTATCCACAGGAGAACCCCTGAGTGGTGTAAAGGGGGCAGAGACAGTTCTTTGCCCCCCACTCCTGGTCCCCTCTGACATGGTGGGCATGCTAGGGGTGTGGTTGGGGCAACCTTGAAGCTGCTCTGATTTGCTCCCGGGCCTGAACTGGCCTCCAGCCCCTCTCAGGATAGAAATATGGCAGAAAAGCACTTACACCCACCCACGCCCCTTCCCAGTATATCCAGCATCACTGAGGCAAACAAGGATCTAGTCCTTTGTGTCCCAGGGAACTTTGAGAGAGCAGAGGATTTGCTCTGGTGGTTTTTTCCCCCTTCAAAGTTTCCCTGACTCTGTCCCCCCCCATGCAGCATTCTGTGCACCCAGCTGCCACTCCCCCCCCAGAAGAGGCTGCACTGCAGCACTGTGCATACACAGCCTTTGTGGTGAAAGGTGCTACAGGAAGGTAAAATACTGTTTGCTATTTTTTCTCTGGATGCTCTTTCGCTCTGTCGTCACTTGAAGGCACCATTGTAGCTGCGTGGCTTCATTCAGGAATGAGACTGCCTCTGTCTGCACCACTGTGCAGATCTGGTTGAGGTCTGGCCAGGCAGGACAATTTCTGTTTGCACAAGGGACTAGTGATTTTGAGCGCTCAGCTTGAGACGTTTTAAAGGGGCACCAATTGTCAGAACGTGCCAGGCACCTGGCCTCTTGAAACCAGGCCCCTCTGCAGTGTCAGTTGGGTGCCCCCACTCCTTTCTGATAACGTTGGGTACCGCATGCACAATCGCCAAGGCTTCCCAGTGCCACCCACGCCCCTCACCATTGTGCGACATGCCCAGCGAGAGGCATTTCTGGAAGCGACAATACTGGCACTTGTTCCGGTTCTTCCTCTGGATTTTACAGTTCCGGTCACACTTCTCATACTCCAGCTTCATGCGGATCGTCCGACGGAAGAAACCCTGGGGGGGGCAAAGGGGGGAGAGTGTGTGGCAGAGGGAGCCAGGAGAGAGAAAACAGCATTACTAACAGTGCCTTAGAACAGCATCAGCTGATGCCTGCAAAAAACTGCCTGCGGTGCTCCAGGCTTCGTGCTGCTCTGACCCTCTTAAAGGTTCACTCTGGGCGGAGAGCAGGTACCAGCAGCAAGCAGAGAAGCTGCCAAACAAAGAGACCACTTTCCACTCGGTCCTCTTGGAACAAACAGAGCCTCTATCACAAGGGGGACGATGCAGAAGGCATTGCCGAGGGCCAGGGAAGGCCTTGATGTTATATATGTACACAAGTCAAGAAACCAGGTGGTCGCAATACCACACGGGGCCAGCAGGGAGAGACGAACAAACAAGTTCTAACTTCCCAACTCCCTCGCTGTGGACTCCAGCATTTGCTAGCCCTGAGGAATGTTTGGCAGCACCCAGGCGCTGGCTAACGCAGCCCCTCCAGCATCTGCTGTGGGGGAAGGAATTTTATAGCCACGTTCAAGCAAGGGCCGCATGCTCACAGGGCGACAAGAACACAGGTCCCCTGCTGGCCTGCAGCAGAGATCAGCCAAGCCCAGTGGTCCCAGAGTTTTGCTATGTGAAACGCAATGCGGGGAGAAGAACAGAGCTATGTTGCTGCGCAGCTGGGGAAGGCACTTGCCCTGCGGAGCTCAACTCCTGCACAATGTAGGACCCCAAGGCAGCTCCTGCCTCTCCCAAGACAGAGCCTCTGCCCTTTCTGTTACTGTCTGTCGTTCCACTCCCCCACAATCATGATCCATTAACACCACAGCCCCCCAGAGTTAAGGGCAAGATCAGAACCCCAGGCTATTAGGAACTCAGTGAGTTTCAGTTTTAGTTCTCCAGTGTAACACAGAAGGGCCCAAAGCCTTGCTCTGATGCCTTTGCAATGGACAGTGTCTATTGCATGCACGCCGTACCTTGCAGCCCTCGCACGCATGCACTCCGTAATGAAATCCTGATGCTATATCCCCACAGACCCTGCATTCCACATTCAGACTTGCAGCGGATGTCTCCTCGCAGCCCATCTGGAGTTGGTCCGACAGGGATGGAGAAGAGCTCTGGGAGAGGTCTAAGGGATGCAAAGAGGAAACGAAAAAAGCGTTTCTAGGCTGGTGCAGCATGCACATGGGCATTTAACAGTCCTACAGAAGAGTGACTGAACAGAGAAGATCTCATCTCTTCTCCAGGTCATCAGAAGCCAGGACAGAAGCTCTCTACGGGTCAGGCTACTGGCTTCTGCACATTATTGATGGGAAACAAGAGTTTTCATATTGTAACAATTTCATTCATTTACGTTGTTTTCTTCCTTTTGGCATTTGGATTCAGGCTGGACAATGAAACCCAACAGGTAAATTCCATATTCCCAGTTCTTCGGCACTAGCCCGATGCTGTTGTGCTGGGCTCCTCAGGACTGCAGGGGAAAGATTTAAGCAACAACAAAATACTCGCTTCACAGCAAGCTTTCCCTCCCCCCAACTAAAACCCATGCACTAAATTCTGGGCCTAAAATTACTTGAGTGTCCCTTTAATTTTTGTCTTCTGACTCTCAGCAAATGGCCGTGCAGAACGAATCACCTTCCTTTTAGTGAAATGATTAAGCCTTTCAGGAGCTTGGCTGCCAATGAATCAGTTCAGAAAAAAAAAAGATTAAAACAAGCCAGACTCCATTCACACGCAAGTTCCTGTGCAGCTTAGCACATAGGAACAGACCAGTGCCCGGAACATCTGGCAGGAGCCAACAGCTGCTGCTTCAGAGGGAGGCAAGCTTCCTGCAGCACTTCATTCACATCACTGTCCATGGGGCAGAAAATTCCTTCCTTACTCAAGACAAGTTGTGGCACAGGGCGAGATTCCTCTCACTTTAAGCTGGAAATTCTATTCCTAGTTATACAAACATCTGGTCATTTTCAGCCTGTTGTTCGAGCACTCTCGGCCGAAAGCCTGGAGCTGTGGAACTTACTCCTGATAGGGGCTGTACTACTCTGGCCCACCTGCACGCTGCAGGATTGGTTTCTTTATGCAGGCATTTTCCATTGGAAAACTGGTTTCCACCCTGTGAAGCCAGCATCCATTGTTCATTGGATACACCTGCTTGATGCCCAGCTGCGCCCTTCCCACTTACCTGTATAGCTGCTAGAAGGCAGCGAACAATCTGGTCCTCCGCTTGGGTCTGAGGTTTCACCTGCTGCTATCACTGCCTCTTCCTTTTCCTCCTTCTTGACCTCAAGTACTTCCTTCTGTAGCTGTTCCATAACTGATCACCCCTCAGTGCCAAGACTGCAGCCCCTGTCATAGCTCTGGCATCATCCGCGTCTGTCTGGAGATGGACCCCTACCGGGCTGTTCCTGCTAGCCTATGGGAAAGATGGGGAAACATCAGAGGTCATCAGCAGTAGAACAGCTTTTGTGCTGAGCTTCTACACCACTGGAACTCTATCACACAGCAGCCGAGAAGGAGAGAGAGGGACTATAACTCTGCTAGTCCCACTCTGGCTTTCCTGTCTATCCAGAAAAGAAGCAGGGCCTTTGGCAGGTTATTGCTGTGGCCAAGACACCTACTTCCTCCTTAGAAAGATGCTTCTCTCTCCAGACCCTGATTTTTACCAGCTTCCAGTACAAACGGTCCATTTTCATGTAGTTCATTCAGAAAGCCGCTGATTTTTCCCACTCTAAAATCCACACAAAGTCGTCTAGGTCAGTCCCCATTTAGAGCCCAATAGACGCATGGATCCAGACTGCATGCCGTCCCAGAGGTAACACACTGCAACACAGCAGAGGGGACCGGAGCCCAAGACGCTGGCCCCGTCCCTCCATTTGCAGAGCTGCAGGTACTAGGAATGCTATGGAGATGTCCCACTATAAACTCAGGGTTGGACGGTCTGATGTCACAAGGAAGCTCTGTTGGTGGCTCAGGAGCTGTAGCTAACCACCTTCCGCTGGAAAAATGATTAGCGTGAGGAGGGTGAGAGAAGAAAGGGGAAAGTAAACCAGAATCCTTCAGCGTAATTATACATTTGTTGGTCTGTACGTCTGCCCAAATCAGGCACGAGAGTAGGCCAGAGCAATCCACGTTTCTGCAGAAGCCTATCCAAAGCTGCAGGGCAGAAGCTGGGCATATCATCACGTTGGGTCCTTCCAGAACAACATTGCGGAAGCCGGGGACCAAGACAGCAGCCAAGATAGAGGAATTACACTGGAGCTACTGCCTAGTTCGTTTATATTTACAGGCAGGCACAAACACAGATGAGGCTGGAGGAGAATAAGAAGGCATACAATAAGTCACCACTACTCTGGATTATATTGCACATTCCTTCCAAGGCTCTCAAAGCACTTCACAAGGGAAGGCCAGGATCATGAATCCCATTTAACACAGAGTGAAACTGAGGCACGGAGAAATGCAGCGACTTGCCCATGGTCACGCAGGGAGCTAGTGGCAGGGCTGGGAATCCCATGCCCCGTCCACTGAACCACAAGGTCTGTCTGAACATATGACATTCCACTCATTAGGTCTGATCCTTCCACACCCACTAAGCTGACAGCTTTAATGATGTTACTAGGAGAGGGACAGGGAAACAAATGTAGTGCCCCATGCAACAGACACTGCCAGCCAAAGGCTGAACGCAATAGCACTAAACCCAGTGGCTGGCTAGACGCCACAGGTCTCTCTGCTGGCTACTTGCTAGGGCGACAGCCTCCTGTGGGCCTCTGGGATCACACTGGTTTCAATCATGCTGCGAGAAGTTACAACATAAATGAATAAAAAGAAACATGCAGCCATAGCAATGCTGTAACTGGCCCCCCTTGCTCTGCCAAAAACCAGTCATTTAAATAGTTTCCTATTGCTCCATGCAGCTGCCGAGCCGCACTCCACCACAAGGTCTAATAGCAACAAAATCTGCTGTACAGTCCAGCTAGTGTCTTCCTTTGGGAGGATTAGCAAACTATCTCCTTGCCTCCCCATGCCTACCCTTCCCTCGGGCGCCCCAAGACACACTGGGGCAAGGGCTAAGATTTCCTTTAGCCACACGAATCTCATAGTCACAAAGTTATACAAAGAGTAAGTCGTGCATCATCTGTACAGAGACACCTCAAAGTCAGGTACCTCTTCCACCACCAGCCCATTAGCTAAGGTTTGGGTACTTCGCCCCCTTGGCTAGGCAGGTTTTTAACAGCTGTGCACAAACACCACTCCCCACCTCTTGTCAAGTGCTAGGTCTCCAAGTCAAAACCGACTTGAGCCCCGACGGTTCAGGACATAGGCTCCGTATCCCAAACGCATTCATCCTCCAGCCCAGGTCAGCATTGACAGGGTACGTCTACATTGCAATCAAAGCCCCATGCAAGGGCCATGGCTAGCCTGGGTCAACTGACTTGGGCAGTGGGGCTGGAGCTCGGGCTCTGAGACCCCATGACGGCGCCACAGCGAGTCAATTGACCCACGTTCGGAGACTCAGTGTCACCGGTTTCTTATTGCAGTGTAGGCGCACCCACAGAGGCCTGGTCTACATGCAAAGTTGCACCGCTTCAGCTAAGGTGTCCAGGATGTGGGCTCTCCCAAGTCAATCGAAACCTTACCTCAAGTTGGCCTGAGTGGGTACTTAATAATAATATAATAAATGGAGATTGACCTTTCGAGAAAGGTCATCGAGTCCAGCCCTCTGCCTTCACTAGCAGGACCAAGTACTGATTTTTGCCCCAGATCCCTAAGTGGCCCCCTCAAGGATTGAACTCACAACCCTGGGTTTAGCAGGCCAATGCCCAAACCACTGAGCTACCCACCCCCCGCCCTTTACATGCATAAGTTAAACCGCAGAACCATTTACATCCATTAAAGAGAGTGTCCTCAGGGGGCTTCGCATCACTTGAACTACATTGGTTTTTAAACCCATTCAAGTTAAACCAGTGCTACTCCTGTGCACAGACAAGCCCTGAAAGTGGGCTGTCATCTGCGGGCAGCGGGGTGCCCTGCGGGAAGTGAGTTGGTGGATCTCGGCCCAGGTCCTAGGGGGCCATACCACAAAAGCCCCTCACTGGAATTGGCACTAATCATCCCCCTTTGCCGAGAGCCTTGGCAGAGAAGCCAAGGACTAGACAGACCAATGAGCCTGAACCTCCCCTTCCCCGCAGCGGTGACCCTCCCAGAGCAGAATTAGACACACTGGCAGGGCAGTAGAAGCAAACTTGCCCTGACGCTGCCCATGCTGTATATGGTCCATGCTGTCATTGCCTTGGGCATATTATTCATTTGGAGTAAGGAAACAAGACAGTCCCGTCCTCACCCCCAGTCTGCTAGTCCTCTTAGCTCATTGCATCCCACATTCCTGGGAAACGTGCCTATGTCCATGCACACTACCCTTCTTCCACTGCTGGAGCACTTGGGTTGCATCCAGCTCCTTTTATTTGCATGGGAGCTTGCAGCACGGGGCAGGTCACAGCTCACGTGCAAGGAGAAAGTTCTGTGAGACAGAGGAAGCCCAAAATGGTGTTGAAAGATCACAAGTCAAACTAGAGCATGAAGGCAAATGAACATCAAGCTCTATGCCTGAATCACGTAGAGAGCCAGCACTTGGAGCACAAGTCCCAGGCAGGAGTCGCGGACCCTACAGTCCCCGTTCAGTGAGAGTTCCCCTAATCTAGGAATTGCAAGACGCTGAAGGCAGGAGTGCTTTGATCGCAAAGTCTGAACTCTCGCCCCCCAGGGATTTATGCACTATGCACCGATACATTTCAAGCGTCTGGGGAAGGTACATTCCAGGCTCCTGGTAAGCATAACTACCCCGTTTTCGTTTCCAGTGGAGCCAGGCAGAGGCAGAATAGTGTATGGTCTTAAACAAGTGCAGAGAGCTCCCTTTCAGTGCCTCCTCAAGAATACTGAGGGACCATTCACATGCAGTGTTATTGTTGGCACACCCGCCTGGTAGGATGTGGTACACGCGGAGGGAAAACTATTCACCGTAGTTTGTGTGTAAGGAGCTGAATCTTTTTTTTAATACCTATCTCTCCCTACACACACACTATATATGTATATACACACACACCTCCCCCCCAATCTATCTATCTATAAATGAATGCACAAGCTTCAGGAAAATCCTGTTGCCTGGAACATCTGGGGGGGAGGGGGGGGGGGGCTGGGAGGAAAGGTCCGTGTAGGAGAAGCAAATAGTCTACAGTGGACCCCACACACAAGCACATTGTTCAGCCTCTGATTAGCTACCTTTTGTCTCTGGGATCCATCTGGGAGGGCAAGCATAGAGGACTTATTTTAAACTGAACGTCTATGTAGTTCCCATTAGCTTCATCATCTTCACAGTACGTTGCCACTGGAATAACACTGCCACATTCCTCCAGATGGGTTTTAGGCGTGCAGTAATTCACACCTTTTGGCAGTCTGTAAAATAATATTGCACATGACTGATGGCTGGCTGCTCTGGGTAGGCATTAACTAGACCAGTGGTAGGCAACCTATGGCATGCGTGCCGAAGGTGGCACGCAAGCTGATTTTCAGTGGCACTCACACTGCCCGGGTCCTGGTCACCAATCCGGGGGGCTCTGCACTTTAATTTAATTTAATTTTAAATGAAGCTTCTTAAACATTTTTAAAACCTTATTTACTTTACATACAACAATAGTTTAATTATATATTATAGACTTAGAGAAAGAGACCTTCTAAAAACGTTAAAATGTATTACTGGCACGCAAAACCTTAAATTAGAGTGAATAAATGAAGACTCAGCACACCACTTCTGAAAGGCTGCCGACCCCTGGCCTAGACTCTGAATCAGGGACAGCATCATCTTCACCCATTGCTTTAAGTGGGCCAGTTTTGCCTAGAGCAGGGGTCGGCAACCTTTCAGAAGTGGTGTGCCAAGTCTTCATTTATTCATGGTAATTTAAAGTTTTGCGTGCCAGTAATACATTTTACATTTACAGGGTCCGGCAGATGGAACCCCAGACTGGCAGCGGGCTGAGTGGACCGGCGGCTGGGACCCCAGGCTGGCAGCAGGCTGAGCGGCTCAGCCCACTGCCGGTCTGGGGTTCCGTCCACCGGCCCCTGCCAGCCGGGGTCCCGGCTGCCGGCGAGTGGTTCCGTCCATCCCGGCCGACGGCGGGCTGAGCGGGGCCGGCGGCTGGGACCCTAGGCCGGCAGTAGCGTGCCACAGTAAAATCAGTTCGCGTGCTGCCTTTGGCACACATGCCATAGGTTGCCGACCCCTGGCCTAGAGCAACACAGGCTAGGCTAAATTCCTGGAGGTTTTGGGGGGTGAATGTTAGGATAGTGAAAGGGATTGAACTGACAAGCCTGAAGTCTACTATTTAACCACAGCACAGGAAACGTAGAGAGAATGATATTACAAGCTTCACCCCACATTGCTTCCCTACAGGACTTCGCATCTGGGAGGGACACCATCTTTTTAGGTTTGAAGATAGATCAGTCTCCACAGCCCATGCTGCTCTTGGTCTCTCTGCCACCAATTAATGCCAGTTGCAATGGCAGCTTTTGTAATATGGACCCGGCCCCTGAGACCCATGAAGCCATTTTCATAAAGGCCACTGATGAGCTGAGAATAATTTTTGGTTATTATCAGTCGGGGCTAGATGTGAACGGCCAGCCTAGAGGTGAAACGTATGGGGAAGTTGTAAATTACTCCCAGTAATGTGCTTAGTGCTCTAAGACAACCTGGTTTCTAGGCCCCGCTCTGCCAATAACCTGCTGTGTGACCTTGGGAAGTCACTTCCCTTTTCTATGCCTCATGTCCCCAATCTGTAAAATGGGTCCAACGTTCCTGACCCCCCACCCCCGAAGAGTGCTTTGAGATCCATATAGACAGAGAATGCCTATATGAGTGCTACGTAATAATATTATGGTAATATTATAGCCCATCAGCAAAAGCCAGGAGTTCTTTAACCTGATCAGTGGAAGTGCCACAGAATTATTTATACTCCTGTATTTTCTCGTCGTCATTTCCCTGCATTCTAAACAATTACCAAGGGAGATAAAAATAGGGATTAATGTCTTACTGGAAAGAGGACGCATTTAAGAACCTCGGCAATTTCACTGGCTGAAAGTAAAGCCAAACAGCATCCAAAGAAAAGCTAACCCGGTAAGTAGGAAAGCAGCTGTTAACAGAGAAGCAATCAATACAAAGTGACGGAAGTGGAGGGGAGCAGGGGCACAAAGATAGAGTGAGAGCTGTGAACGTTTTGAATGATCGGCGCACAGAGCACAACAACATAGAAAAACCGACTTCTACATGGCTGTGCAGTTAGTGGGGGACTGGCTGCTTGGTGGCCTCTATGAAATGAGCTGGCGAGGCTCAGGCTAGTGATAGAGAAGGTTGGTCTACTGGTTGGGATGCTACCCTGGGACTTCGGGGACCCTGGTTTAATTCCCTGCTCCACCACAGACTCCCTTTGTGACCTTGGGCAAGTCCCTCTTAGGGTATACGTCTACACTGCAACAAAACACCTGTGGCTGGCCCATGTCAGCTGACTCAGGCTGACCCTCCTCCGTGGTGGGGTCCCAGGGCTCAGGCTCCAACCCAAACGTCTATGCTGCAATTTTATACCTCTGCAGCCTGAGCCCAAGTCAGCTGACATGGGCCAGCCCTGGGTGTTTTGCTGCAGTGTAGACATACCCTTAGTGTCTTTGTGCCTCAGTTCCCCATCTGTACAACAGGGATAATAGCACTGCCCTGCCTCACAGGGGGGTGATGAGGATAAAGAAAGACTTGGATTACATAGTTCCCAGGGGATTGTGTCCACATCACACATACCACAGCTTAGGTGGCTAACTAACCACCAAGATGCTGAAGTCCCCTTTCGTCTCTAGAGATGGCACCACAAAAAACAGAGGTCATGTGCTAGCGTGGGCAGCTTGCTGTGCTGCTGCCTATACTGTACCTGTCCCATGGTCAGAGGGCCATCAGTGGGACACATTCCCCAACACTAAGTAGAAGCCACAGTATCCAATCTGTTAAGGAAGAGGTTGCTTCATTAAAATATTTAAGCGTGTTCGTCACAAGTGGCTTAAGAAACAAACGTGATGACACTTCAAAAGCTGCCTCCACACTGAACAGGTGCCCAGCGCTTGCCCTGCTCAGACGATTCACATTCGGTACCTGGTGTTGATTACACAGGGCCTAATCTTGAGAGCCAACTAGGGCCCTTGATGCCCAGAGATAGGCAGAACACCAGGAAAGCTTCCCAACGGCGAGAGCTTTTACCCCTTCCATGGAATAACCTCCCAAGGGAAGAGGTAAAATCCACAGAGTTCTCACTTATTTGAGCAACAGAAAACTTGAGGTTAATTCTTTGGAGCAGGGACGGTAATTTTCTATGTTTGTACAGCCCCTAACACAGCAGGGCCCCAATCCCAATCAAGGTCCCTAAGCACTACTACACAAACCACCACTCCCCTTTCAATTGCCTCTCCAGCCAGCTTTACAGAATCATAGCCCAATTTTTCCCCAGATGCAGGTACCTTATGTAGAACACCCAAATAAGTCACCTGATTTTCAGAGGTGCTGAGCAGCCATGAGTCGCAGTGCAGGTGCTCGGCATCTCTGAAAACTCAGGTCACTATTATTTAGGTACCTACATACAGATTTAGACGCCTAACTTTAGGCACTCAAGTTTGAAAGGTTCAGATACAAGGTTTGAAGTGCCATGCAAAAGATGCCAAAGTCTGCTTAAATTAATCGAGAAAAGTAGCAAGCTTCTTGATTTCTCTAAGCACTGGAATCTTCCACTGCGCACCAAAAGTTAATTCGCAGCCTTAATACCCAGGAAGCTGATGACAATTGTCTCCATCTCCAAATATGCTTTATGTAGATGGTCCCAAGGCAGTAGGACAATCAGAATGAAATCCTAACGCACAAATCCCTTCAAAGCACAAAGGATGGTGTTGGCTGATAGGACTGTTGGTTTAGGATTACAAAGATTTTCAGCAAATAAAATCCAGTTACTCCCCCACATCTTCCAGCTTCTTTCCAGCATAAGTTACTCTCTCCAAGAACTGCAATTTAGGTTCAGGCTTTGAGGAAGTTTTACCTGGCTCAGTGCAACACAGAAACCGGTCCTCTCTTCCACTTCCCTGCCTGGATAGAGGTAGGGTGACCAGATAGTAAGTTTGAGAAATCAGGACAGGGGGTGGGAGGTAATAGGCACCTATGTAAGAAAAAGCTCCAAATATCGGGACTGTCCCTATAAAATCGGACATCTGGTCACCCTAGATAGAGGAGACGAGTGCCACACCAACAGCTCACTTCTGCAACACTGATACTTTATTGCACTTTTCACAGCCCCAGCTAACTAGGGAACCTGTAACAGCCCGGTCATCCCCTGACCAGATCCCTTGGGTTTGTTTATTCCCAGGGGGAAGGATTAAAACCAGGGAGAAAGTTACATACAACGGACACCCAGTCAAGCTAGCATCTCTCTGCCTAGCTTCTGAGCACGCAGAGCGCAACCGGAAAGAACTTGGGGGTGGGAGGGTGACAAGGACGGAGCCCTAATATGCTCCCATTGCAGTATCACGACCAGCAGATGGGGATTCTAGGCCCAGGAGGTGGGTATGGCATAGTCGGGGGAAGATTCCCCTCTATCAGAACAAACCCATTTTACATAAACAACTACACAAGGGCACGGTACTAAAATGGGGGGCGGGGGTTATGAGAAGGCTGCACAGTCTCCAAGGAGCCTTGAACTCAAGACTCCTTCCTAATCTTCCCTGAGCCTCTCTGGGGAATCAGACTCCTCTCAAAGCTGCTTCTTAGCCTGTGGAATGAGGTGGGGGCCCCCACAAACCCACAGTTAAAATAGCAGAGTGAGAAAGTCACATGACCCCTGATCTGCCACACACACCCCCCCCCCAATTCAAATATGCTCCTGTAGCTGTAGTTAAAGCAGCAGGTGGATCCTCGAAAGCCACCCACCTTCTCTCCCCGCTTTCACAGCAGCCCCTGAAGCATTCAGCTACAGGAGCACCTCCTGTTTGTACAAGGCTGCGGGCTCAGGTACAAGCCTGCTGGCCCAAGCGTCTCTCCTCTGCTCCTGCGGCTCTCAACTAAGCTGCATTAGCACATGCAAACTCACCCATGGACACCCCCCCACACACGCCACCGCAAACAGTACAGAGCAAGGAGAGGGAGGCACAAGACAAAAGGGTAAATCAAAGGGCAAACCGAGGAAAGAAACAAACATAAGAACAGGGAACAGAGCCAGCTAACGGGAGAGTAAATGTGCAGAAAAACAGCCTGAGGCAGCTGTGCCCAGGGCATGGAACATGGGGAACAGACGCCGATGCACAGCTGGCCACCCATCAAAGGGAGACTGCACCCCCAAAGAGTAATAAGCTATTCAGAAAGGTCTGAGGGGGCTCCAACATAGAGGAAGCAGTTTCCAACATCCAAGGTGAAATCCTGACCCCACTGAAGTGAACGGCAAAACTGCCATTGACTTGAAACTGGACTAAGCTGTAGTTAGTAACTGCAGCTCACAAACGTGGGCTTAAGGCTGGTCCCAGTTCATTAGCATCCAGATCTTGTGGCTAGGTTCGCAGTAGCTGGAAGTTCAATGAGGAAGTGCCCATGTCACTTGTGTCCTAGCGTAGGAGGAAGAATGGAGTGACGTCCCAGTTTCTCTCCAACATTAAACCAATGCATCAGCTGCAAGTCATCATGAGAAAAGTACATGCATACAGCCACGTACACACAAAGTGCTGGAAGCCAGAGGGTCAACGGATATAGCGACGGGGGAAAGGAAAGGCTAGTAATAATGACAACGTCATCTGAAAATTTAAAAGAATTAATGACTGAAGTCCTCCCAATACCGTTTTGTTGCTGATGAACTCGATCAACAGGCAATTTCTCTGCACCCACTGAGGCAGACCCCAACACAAACAAGTTTCCATCCAGGAGGGCAAGCCTGACGGTGTATGCATTTATTTTAATTCAAACATTTACAGAATGCATACGTACGTTAGATGCAATGCCTGGCTAGTCACCGTTACTGCTTTCCATGTCAGAGTCCAGGTCCCTCCTTATCCCCATTCCCCACAGATGTGGAGCTCCAGTCAAGCCCGGTGACAACGTCAGACCCAAACCTCCTCCTGCACGGTAGCAGAGCTAGCAGGAAAGCTCCCCTTCTCCAGCAGAGATTTCCTTCTGTGACACTAAGGAGCAACCCAGGAGTTACATGATGAATCTGTGTTTAAAACAGAAGCCAACCAGTGCTGGCACTTGTGTTCATTTGAATCAAACAAAATCCATTAGCAAGATCCCATACAGGGTCATAAGGAGCTCATGTGTACTTAGATTGTAAGCTCTTTGGGGGCAGAGGCCGCCTCTGTCTGCACACAACCAAGCCCAGTGGGGCCTTGGCCCAGAACTGGGGCTCCAAGGCACTAGGATAAGACAATAACACATGTAGTGTGTCTCATTTGGTTTTTCTGAAACGTCTATAATACAGTTGTTTCTGCAACACATGGCACGTACTGAGTCCATAATGGCGTGTGGTGGAATAAAAAGGGTTTGGCTGGCACTCGTTAATGATGATTTGAAGTCCAGTGAATAAGGTGCCTATCCCAGGCTGATAAAACCTTTACACCATGCTAACATGTACTGCCTCTCTGCACACAGAGTTGTAAAAGCCAAATAAACAAACTTCCTTAAGCTAACAGGGTGACTCAGGAGAGGTAACTAAGGTGCAAAAAACTGCACGGACAAACACAAAACTGCTGTACGTTGGCTTTCCGTCCTGAAAGCCCAGAACACCGCCTTCGTTATCTAATGAATTCTCAGCAGAGTCTAGCATGCCTCACCCCTTTCACCTACTTGGAAGTCACTGGCATGCAGGTTGCACATTGCAACAGAGGGCACTCGAGTGGCAGTCACTAGAACTGTTCCTTCCATCAGCATTTCCATTACACAGCCCTCTCTAGAGACGAAGCTTACTTGGCATGTCAGGTTTTCAGTCCTTAAAAGAATCTGTTGGGACATTTTAAGTTGTAAGCGCCAAGTTATTCTAGTTTTGGGTGCTCTCTCTTGCTCATAACACCACAGATATTTAAAAGAACGGACCGGACATGACAAGCAGCTGAAAACCTGCAATGAACTTTGTTGTACATCAAGCACAAACATTGTGAACTGCTGACACCTCCACCCTACCAATGGCAGCATAACATGCTAGGAGGTGGTATGTTTTAACCCTACTGAAGAGCTAAGAAATAGCTGCTGACGTCTCCCCCTGTCCAAACATAGCCCAATCAAGAAAAATAATTCTTTACATTCATATGGTGTTTTTTCTTGAGGGAATCTCAAAGCAATTTACAAACATTATGGAAGCCAGTTTTGCCAGGGAACTCTGGGAAATAGGTCAGCATTATCCCCACCTTATAGATGGGCAGATCGGTGCACAGAAAGGTTAATGGTCTGTTGTTCAGAGGCCTCAAGCATCGACAACTCTCACTGATTTCAATGAGTGCCACAGGTGCTCAGCACCTTTCCAAAGAAATCACCGCACGAGACTTGCCCAAGTCTGAGTAAGTGGCAGAGCTAGAACTCAGGAAATTCCCAACTCCCTGCTCCAAGCTTTTTCTGGAGTTTACACCATGTGCTAACAGCTGATATTTGAACCCCAGCCCCCAACGCTCAGTCACCTGCTCCAATCACCAGACAACACTGCCGCTGAAGAAATCCAACTATGTGTACAAGAGAGATTCGTACCAGAAATCTCCACACCCGTCTCCCTTTAATGTTACTGTAAAAAAAACAAACCAACATGCAGCATTTGTCACATGCTCAGCTAATGAAGAGAATCAGCAGCAGAGCTCTCACTCTGCCCTTAACTCACTACACTTATGCCCAGATGTTGAAGGGGTTTCAGAAGAGCATGTGAGTTTGTGTTCGAACCTGTTCCTCTGCTGAGGGCGACCACTAGTGCAATCTGCCACGAGCGCATACAGACTGGGGGGGGTCAAAGAAACTGCAAAGTCACTTCTCCATCCACAAGTGCACTCAAGTTCTTTGACCTTCTCCCCAGTACAGCTTTATGATACGTTTATATCTGGCTGTCGTGAAGCACGAGCCCAGACAGGAAGAAGCAGGGAGCTGCCTACACAGCAATGATCATGTTACTGCCAATTATTCAGACACATTTGATGATGGGGCACAGGCAGCTTTCCTCAGTCAGAGCAGATACTGCCCAGAATGAGTCACAGATTTGATGTACGTTTTGCTTTATTTTATTTAAATTCACCCACTTCCTGAAAGACTTCTTTGAAAAGTTGTGAAATACGCTGGACCCTCTCCTCCTTCACCAAGGCCCTGACATCACATTTCCCTCCAGGCTGAGAGAAGCTAGTGAACAGGTTCCTGAAAGGGCTCTTTGCTCTCTTCTCTTGAATGAGGTTCCTGGGCTGGCAGGAGGTGAGAGAAGATTTCTTGGACCCACGATCCCAGACACAAGAAACCCATTTCACTGCACTGCTTGCCAGAAGTTACTTTTTTGCCTTGTGGTTAAAAGAGCCTTGGCAGTCCAAGCATTCCCTCGGTACAACCAAGGCTAGAAGTCCCCGTTGCAATTGTGAAATCATAATAAAGTAACCCTAGGGAGGGGTAATGTAGGAGTATAAAGTACTGCGAGATCTTGAGACGGCGGTTACTAGAAAAGTCTAGTATTTCCCCTTGTCCATCTCTAAACACTTTCCATCCCAGGAACTCAACTCCAATAACAAACTGAGCTTCACAACACCCCCGTTACAAAGCATGGTATCCCAGGGGCATTGTGGGTGAATGGATCAAGCAAAGAGTGAGAAATCCAGCACTTCCAAGTTCGCATCCAACCTCCTGCTGCATGGGCTCAAAAGCAAGTCACTTCACTTCACTTGTGTGTGTGAAGAGTGAAGATAACGCTGCTCCACTGGGGAGAGGGGAGGGTTAGGTAAGAGTGGCATAGTTTTGAAAATGCAAGGGGGTAAATCGTTTCCAAATGTTATTGTTTATTCCCATATTACACACAGGGTAGCTATGGGACTTGCCCAAAGGCAAGAAGAAAGCTAGTGCGGTCACAAGAATAGAACCCAGGAGTCCCCGCTCCCTGTCCCTTGAGCCACTAGACAGCAACGCCAGCAACACAGTCTCCTCCCTCTTTATAAACACAGAGTAGATGTTTCTTGGGCCACTGTTAGCAGTTATACAGTTTCAATAGTAGCCTCGCTGCTGCTTGTATTTGTGCTCGACAACATTGCTCACAATGAGGAGCGTGGCCACACGAGCAGTCAGCGCGAAAGGGGCGGGAGGGAAAGTTTGGGCAGTTCTGTCTCAGCGGAATAGAGACGGAATATCCAGAATAAGAGAGACATTGCCAAGAGGCGGCGTTCAACTAGAGCAGCGGTTCTCAACTGGGAATCCACAGCCACCTAGGGGTCCGCAAGCCCTTTCAAGGGGGCCACAGGGGCCCGCGGCTGAAGCCTTGATCACCGGCCTCCCCAACAGGGCTGAAGCCCCAAGACCTGGTACTCCCTGTGGGGCAGAAGCCCTGAGCCCATGGGCAGCACTGGGGACATGGAGGGCATGCCCCCCTCACACCAAAACTCCAGCGCAAGATCACGGCAGTCCCGGGGACAGCTCCACCCCGCCATCTCCTCTCCCCGTCCCCCTGGCCAGGTCGGAGGTCGGAAGCCGGAGCTGGGCAGCGTGGGGCAGCTACTGCTCTGGCTGGTGCCATGGAGCAGACAGCAGCAGTGTTCCCTCCTCTTCTGCTAGTGCCCAAGGTTGAAGCTGCTCCTCAGCTCCCGGCCCCCTTTGCTCCTGCAGAGGCAACCGGAAGAATCCCTTTGGGTTGGGAGATCCAGCTTGGTGGCTGGCAGGCCCCTCCGGGAACAGGGACCGCAGGGGAATCCTCCCAGCGCACAGCCCTTAATAACCCTCTCCCTACACCCTGAGCTACCCCCGTGACTGCACACAGCCCCTAACTACCCCCTTCCTGCACCCTAAGCTGTTTTCAAACTTTTTGAGTTAAGCACCTTTGAGTTATAATTTTTGGTTGCGTGCCTCCTCTCCCCCCCACCCCAACACAGACAGGCTGGGTGGCCTGCTGAGGTGAGTCAGGGAGTGGAGGTGGCACTCCCTCCCTGGACGTCGCCATCTGGAGGTGGCTCAAGCCCCCCTGGCCCCTGCCCCCCCCCCCCCCCCCCCCAAATAGAAGTCAAACTACGTCTATGTCCAAGGCCCCTGCCCCGAGGCCCCTCTGGGCCCTGGAGCTTTTATAGCATGTCGAGGGGAGCCTCAGAGAGAAAAAGGTTGAGAACCCCTGGACTAGAGGCACCAGGGTTCTTAACAGTGTTTGAAAATAAAGAGAAATATCAATGTTGTAGAAGATCTTCAATTAACTGTGCTGATGGAACAGTCCCCTAGTAATTCCATGGCATGGTCAGGCAGCTCCTGTCTAGTCAGAGGTGCCGGAATGCACAGGCAGCCAAGTGATCCAGCTGGTTGCACAGTCTCTCTAGTGCTTCCTATTCGTTCAACCAACTACAGAGCTAGCAGCGAGGCAGAGAACTTCTCTACAGCGTCTGTTCACAAACTGACGTACACCCCACACTGCGTATGACCAACAGTGTTAGTCAGCGAGTCAAAAAAAGCAACATGCCCTCCCCACTGGACTCGATGACTTAGGCAATACGGGACTGAGCTCACTGTCACAGGGCTAGCATCCCACAGCGCTCCCAGTAACCGCAGTTTTACAACACCTGTAAGAATAATACATTCACAACTTTATACGTAGCACTTTGCAAACGTAAATGAGCCCTCCCCTCACTCCTAAGAAAGGGGGGGGGGGGTGGGAATCATGATCCAGAAACCTTCAGTGATTTGCCTGTGGAGGCTACAGAAGGTGTTAGTGTCAGAAATAGGATTAGAACTCATGGGTTCCTGGTTCCCAGCCCTCTGCTCAGACCACTAGACAAAGGGAAGCCTCTGCCTCTCCCTCACCTATCCACATAAACCCCCAGCCCCAATTATAATGATATTTCACATTTATGGTGCGTTTCACATATTCAAAGTGCTTTACAAATTTTAGCAGCCATACTTTTAAGCTATAGTCCTCTTTGAGAGGGCAACAATGAGACCTGTTGAGGACCATATGCCTGCCTTTCCCTAAAGTCTTGGGAGAGGTGAAAGGAAGACGGGGTGCTAAGGGGCTCCAGGAATACAACAAAACTGATATTTTGAACCAAACAAACGTTCTGAAGTTCCTGCAGGCCCCTCATGTGTTATTCGAGGCACTGGCTTGCTTACAATCCTCTTGTCCTCACAGATCTGAATGGACCCCACGGAAGGATCTGGTTTCAAGATCAGTAATTATAGAACAAGACAGAGAGGCATTAGTAAACAAAGCCGCAACATTTCTTGAGGCAAACAGGGGATTCAGAGCATGACAAGCGCAGCAAGTTGAATGGAAAAGCTGGGAAGTGGCGAGTGAAAAACTGCCATGCGAGGTACCACAGTTCGGGTCGGACTTAGAGCACTGCCCTCGCTAACTCATCCACAGCAAGTGCTGGGCAATAGCAATAACACTCTGCATTTCCGGACCCTCTCATCCAAGCATCTCAAAGAGCTTCTTAAGTTTTAGCTCCACATTATCCCCATTTTGCAGATGGGGCAAACTGAGCTGCAGACAAGAGACTAGGCCAAAGTAGCAGAGCCGGGAATAGAACACAGGAGGAGTCCTGACTCCCATTCTTCCTCTCTAAACACACGCTTGATCCTGAGGGTGTTGAGTACTGGCATTTCCCTATGACTGCAGATGAACAGCGACTCTCAGGATCAGGCCCCATAACAGCCCAATAAAAACTAGTTCACAAGCCCAAGACAGTCACCATTTTAAGAGCTTTTAGACTGTATATTTTTGACCTTGCTGAACTGGTTCCATCAGTTACATGAGCAAACCAGGCAATTTTATCCACCCGCCAGCAAGTCCCAAAGACATTTGCCCTAACAGTCACCATTGTTGTGTGGCCCAACAAAATCCTGTAAGGTAAGGCTACTTCTTTTCTCTTCTTCATATATGCCCCTCCCTCCTGGCCTCTGCTGCAGCAGCTAACCTAACAGTCCCAATTTTAGGTCCTATGCACTCATTAGCAAATGAGGAAATCTTCAGACTGTAGATTTTATTGAGATTACACTAATCTCACCAAAAAAAGGCTGCTGATTTTGTAGACCCTACCAAAATATCCTGTTCAGCAGCAGTTAAACCCCATTCTCAGGGCTCTGCTGACACGGATTGATTATGTCTGTACCCAAAGAAAGATGATTTAGCGGGGCCAGGGAATGTACAGACTGAAATTGTTAGAACAAAACCACAGTGTTCACTTAGTCTCCATTCAAACCACAGGAGAGAAAAAACACATTAATGTTTGCCATAAGGATATGGACATAGTCAATTACAAAACTTTCTGAGAGGGTTTTTAACTACTTTGTTATATGCACTAGTGTAAAAAACCTCTCAGGGAGCTTGAAGGTAAGGCAGTTTTCTTGCTGTCTCTCTCCAAACACTGTCTGGGGGAGTGGGATTTTCCCCTGTTTTTAAACAGGGGTGGAGGTTTCGTTTGACCAAAGTTTCAGCTCTTCTGTTAACTTGTTCCTGCGAAAGCAGCTTTGGCAATCAGAACAGTCGCATAACAGCACTCTCATTGCTGTGTACGTTCCTGACAGTTTGCATTTCTACGACACCTTCCAGAAGCACAGAGCGCTTGGTAAAACCTCACACAACATCCCTGCGACTTAGGTATTATCCCCATTCTGGAGATGGGGAAATGGAGGCACAGAGCTGTTAAGTGCCTTGTCCAAGGTCATACAGTGATTCAGTGGCAGGGCTCAGAGTAGAACCCAAGAGCCCAGACTCCCAGTTCTTTGCTCAAACCATCAGACAATAAATCTCCCTCAAAGACGCTAATGCCAACAAGGATGGATATCAATTAATGCCAACTATTCTGTCGGCATCTACTAGAACTACAGTAAATCCACATACTCATTTGACTTGCATCACATGTCAGTCACCAGGTGGTAACAGCTTTCATGCTATCACAACCTGAGCCAAATGCACACAAGAGACAAGAGGTGAAAATCTCCACAAACCATCCCCATCACACCTAGAAAAGCTTTGTTAACATGGAGTTCCAGCACTGCCCTGGTCTCCTCAAGAATGTGAGAGTTGCCAAAACACAAACATTGGCAAGCCAGAACATGCAGAACTAAGGTGATACTTTCCACATAATACAGCCACCCCACTCAGTTTTCGCTACCCAGGAGCCCAGAAAACGTGACACATGGGCACAACGAAGTATCTAGAGACACACTATGATTCATGGCAGGCCTCTTGCCCTTCCCTTACTGTGCCACCAGCAATTAACTTCCAGACATCTGTTACTGGTACAGCATGTGGTTCAGTATCTCACTGACGAAACGATTTGGAGGGGGTTGGGAGATGCTGTACCTCAGGAACAAGCCTGACCAAACAGCCTCAAGTTCATCCCACAAACTGTTCTACAGGCCCTCAAGTGGCATACCACATTCCCAGTCACTTTTCATGCACCTGTAAGTTTTACAGCATTTTGAAAAGTGGTCTTGAAACTGACATGCTCTTCCAGCCTCCCCCCTCTCTGCCTTGCAATCTGTTTCTTGCTCTCAGCAGTGCCGCACAGACCCACATTACAATCAAGTCATTGAGGGAGGTGTATTTCATAGTCCCTTGACCCAAAGGCCCCAAATTTGCACCACTAACTCTAACCAGAATCCTGATGTGGCACAGGAATTTTCAAAGTAATCTGCCAGTGCATTTTAGAGCTCTTTGAAAAAAATCAGCTCTTAAACAGACATCTCTGCTAATCCTTAACTCTGGAAGTCGTTACTGCTCTTCCATGACTTTCAAGATTTTAAGAGCTTATTGCAAGAAGGGCAAGTAATTTTTGAACATTTAATTTGTAGACAAGCACACTGCTGTTAAGTACCTTACATTGAACTGGCTATATACCTAGCCAAGGATCTCTCCAACCTGTGGCTTGAACTTCAGCAAGCTTGTCTCTGCTGTGCCCTGGGTAGACAACAATCCAAATCACAAATCAAACCAAGCCGTTCACAGCTCTGCATTCAGAGCAAGGCAGAGTTTCACTGGCAGCAGAATGATCTCTCAGTTCTGAATGTGGGGACCTCCTCCTTCCCAATGTAAAGAATTTCATAGAGAAACTAACTACAATTGGATCTACTGAGTAAAGGCCTCCACTTATCTCCTTTACTGCTAGTCGCTTGTTTCTCTAAGAATACAGATTTCTAATCCATCATTCAAAACCCACAGAAGATATACAGTACATCTGTTGTGCTATGGGAAGTGTAAACACACAGTTTTGTCAACAAGAAATCCCAAGCAGCATCCTAGAAAAAGGATACCAGTGAACATCAGTCAGCTATTTTGTATAACAATGGCTTTATGATCAACAAAGCCTCATACGGGATCATTACAAAATCCTTTCCACGTGCTATAAACATTTTTAGAGGCTCATGTCTTGAATACTTAAAACCCCCCAGCAGAAACAGATGCACACACTTTAGGAAAACTCACATTTTGTTTTACACTAGCAAACTGCAGCCTGTTCAGCTAAGTTACCATGATATGCGCTGTGGCAGAAAGAAATCAAGCCTACACACAATGTTTTGGTTGCCACGTGACTGCATTGTACTTTGTGTGCCAACTCAAAAGCCTAGGGGGAAAAAAAACAACAGTTCTCAGAGCACATGTCCCATGATATCCTAACAAACCCCATTTCATCTCTGCAGTTAACTCAGTTGTTTTTGTCCCATGTAAAGAAGACAGTTACATAAGAATATATACTGTAGATGCAGTAGTCAGAGTGGTAGAAAAATAGTCTCAGCAGTTTATCTAAGCTCTTTCTACAACCCCAGGCCCCACCCACAATCTCAGAACAGCTGATGTTTCTGTTAAAATGCAGTGAAATTCATAGCTTCTAGGGACAGACAGGACCATTGTGATTAGCTAGTCTACCCTTCTGCATAATACAGGCCAGAGAACTTCCTCTAAATAATTACTGCTTAACTAGAGTGCGTCTTTTAGAAAAGCATCCAATCTTGATTTAAAAATGGCAAGTGATGGAGAACTTACAACAAGTCTAGGTAAATTGTTCCAATGGTTAATTACTCTCATGTTTAAAATGTACATCTTATTTCCAGTCTGAATTTGTATAATTTCAACTTCCAGTCACTGGAAACAGCTAACAACGATTTTTAGCCTGTCTTCATTATACTTCAGAGATGAGTGGGGACAGGCTATGTGACTCAGAGCTCGTCATTCTGTCTATGCAGCTCCATAAAGTTGTCAGAAAATTATATCAACATAAGGATAGAAACTGACTTAAAGAAAGATGGAAAGCTTAAATTCTGCAGACACTAAGACGACCTCCAAAAAGCATTGAACAGATCTTAAAGATAATTCACATACTTATCCCACACTGAGTTTTTTTAAAAACGCGACAGGGCAAAAGTTTTTGTAAACCACATGCACACAAAGGGAAGGGTTACCTCTTTGGAACAGCTGTCCCTGTTTGCCTGTTGGTGAAAGCTACCATGTAGTTACCATACCAGCACAAAGAGCTGGGGTGTTCCTAAAACTGCAAGAGAACACAACACAAATCACCATTGATGTGCATGAAGTCCAGTTATTTCTATGCCACAGGAAGAACAGGAGCAGATCGAACTACAACTCTGAAGTTTATATGCACCCTTATTGCATGCTCAGACTGTACTCTAGGGTAATGCCCCCGGTCTTGTGGAAGGCAAAAGCCTGAGAAGAACAGAACTGTTCAGCAGTTGCAGATGTTTATTAAAGACTCTTTCATGGTTTTTATGGATTGTACTACAGCTGCCATCAACGGAAGTCATAGATCTCTAAGTTGAAATATCAACAGGTCATTGGTCCGAGATCAGGTGTAATGTTAGAAGACCCTCATTAGACCTTCACCACTGACTTACACCATAAGAAACTACAGGCTGAATACACTGGACCTTGACGATAACAGAGAGTTGGTATTAAAGACACTGATGCTTCTTAGAAATGTTAGGCATGAAGGTGGTGGGGGTGTTCCTTAGCCCAGGTGCTGAGGGAGTGTCCTGTCAGTACTGGATGTGAGAAGATGTATGCATTAGAACAATACTTAATCTTACTCTTCAGGTGACTATTTACACTTACCAGTGACTATTTGGAGCAATCAAGTTGCTAAAACTCACAGATTCAATAGAGAAACGGCACCTAGGGGCTTTTCTGATTACCAGGAAAATAGCATCATAACACAGGGAAACCACTCCAAGCATAGAAGAGTGGAGCAACAAACTACCAGGTTCTGGAGAAAACAGCTAATAGAGAAAATAGGGCGTATTTTTAAACACACCAGAATAACTGGGTTTCATAACCAACACTGAGATTAAACAAAGATGCTGAGAACATAGATGCGTCTTGAACCTTTGTTCCCTTCCCAGTATTATATGGGCTCAGCTGCTCCTCCGCGCCAATAAGAAAGCCCCCATTTCAGAGTAATACATCTTTCAGTATTAGAAGAACCACAAGCTAGCTGAGTACCTGCAAATAAACCAGTTCAGTTATCAAGAGAGAGCTGGCTTAAAGAGGAAAGCTAGCAATTGCTTCGTCACGTCTGAAAGACCTTTGAATGATACCTAATACGGTCACAAATCTGTAGCCACCTACAACTTCATGGCCATCACTATGCTGCAGTTTATGACCACTTGGAACTGCATAACAGCAGGGATAATCCTCAGGTCTTCCTAAAGTATAGGCCCCTAAAGGAGAATCACCATTAACTATTAGCAGCACAGGGCATTAAATAGGCAGTTCAGTAGTTCTGACTCCAGGCAAGGATCTCAATGTACTTCGCACATAGTAATTAAGACTCAAAGTCTCTCTGTAAGTATTATCCCCATCTTACAGGTGGGAAAACTGAGGCACAGAGAAGTTAAATGAACATTCTCTCTGTGAATCATTTCACTTTTCAAGGTGACCTCAAGGTCCCTGCCAGATCTACATTTCTGTAGTCTTATAATTTGCCCTTTGGTCGCTGAATGAGTCAGTGGCAGAACAATGAAGAGAATCCAGGAATCTTGATTCCCAATCCTCTGCTGTAGCAACTATTCTAAAATTAAGTAAAATAAATTGCCTTTGTAAACAGGACATTAGGGTTGCAGAATATTCCTCCCGCTTCCTCCTAAAAGGGAAAACAATTATACCATAAGTCCAAGTCTGCACATTTTTATTATTCCTGGGTAGTAAGATAAACAACACACACCCAGGTGCCTTGAACCCGAGCACACTTACTTCATCTCCGCTACCAGTAAAAACCTTCCCAGACCCTGTAACACAAAGCTCTACAGGAGACCCAGCGCTGACACTGCCAAACAGAATGCAAGTCACACCCTGACTGCACACACCTTATGACACCGTCCGAGCTCCAACTGCCAACAGAGACAGACAGACACAAGTTTGAAAACCAATATTAAGTCATTAGTTCACCTTGCTCTGCTCTCAGCCAAATGTCAGGACATGCCCCGTCACCACTTGGCGCAAGGCGATACTTGCACCAACTCAACAGAGCATGAAAGAAATCTCAACAAACATCCCAACTCCTCCCCAAAGCTTCCTCTATTCTTCCAGGTTGACAGGCTCTGTTAAGGAAGAATCTCACCCAGCTTTCAGTACATTTGCATAATCCAGGTGGGGAATGGCCAGAAATCATTACTATCTGACAGCTGTCCAGAGGCCAATGGGAAATGAAACTGGTGGGTCTCAGACCAGCCTCTAAAGGACAGGTGTCTGGTGACAAGAACCATCACCACTGGCCTCCCTACCAACAAGGGACTAAGAGATACTTGAATTCCCTTTCCACGCTAAGACGATCCCTCCAGGTCAGTGCTGATGTACGTTGGCGGTAACCTGGGAGTGGGGGAGAGTCTGCTGTGCCACTGCCCCTCCTGTACCTGCTCTATGGTATAGTAGAGCTCTTCAGCCTCCATGGCTGTCTAGCCAGCTCCTTTCACAAGGGCTCTGCCCATGACACGGCAGTTGGAGGGGAAGATATGTGCCTGTCAGATCAGACAAGATGGGCTGTTAAAGGGTCACTCCGTTGTTTTAGTCTGCCATGGTAGACTCAGGCAATTCATCTACTAAACTACAGTCGTACAAAATAATAATAGACAGGCTTTATTAATAATAAGAATGAGGAAAAACAGTTGTGCACTTAAAGCACAGGATTGGAATCAAGAGATGCAGGTTCTAGCCCCTATTCTACTACTAACAATGACACTGGCCGTTTCACTTCTCTATGCCCCAGTTTCTCCATCTATAAAATAGATGGTACTACACACCTACATCAAGGCTTAATTACAAGGCTTAATTCTCTACTGTCTGAAGTGCTTTGAGATCCTCGCATTGAAAGTGAGGAGGGCAGTTTTGTATGATCTGAGGGGCAATCACTCAGGACCAGCTGTCGAAAGAGCAGCAAGGTCAGGAAGGCAGATTGACCATCCCTTTCCACTGCAGACAGGCAGCAGGAATTCTGCTAGGGAAAGTGGCTATTACACTTGGATGGGGAAAGTGCTCTAGTTCTGAGGTAGAGCCAAACACTGTAATGCAAAGGAGTCAGCTGTTGCAGCAAGGAACTGGGAGCTGATCAGTGTGGAATAAAAAAGATGCAACAAGACTAAGTCAATACATGAGTAAGTAGGTGAGGGGTGAAAGAAACCAGTCTCTAACCTAGGAAGCTGGGTGGCTGTCTTGTGTCTTTACATTCCTTTGCCTTCCAACCAAGAATCTCCAGGCACTTAACATATAATTAATCAATTAATTAAAACTCGCAGCCTACCTGGGAAGTAAGCAAGGGCTGTTTTTCTGCCCTCACCTACAAGCAGTTTCGTCTAGATATCAGTTTCTTTACTTGCTGTCCTAAACATCTGTGTAGCATTGATGCACAGTTGTTATATTTCTGCTGGATCCCACCCCAGACATGGCAGTATTTCCTAGGTGGGTGGTGTGATCTCTATATATATAGTTCTAAAGTGTGTTGAGACTACAACAGAGAGATAAGGAAGCATCACCGTCATTTTATTGACAGGAAAACCAAGGCACAGAGAGGAAATGAGATTTGTGGTAGGTCACTGAGACAGACAGTGGCACCTACAGTCCTATGTCCGCAGTCTCCTGCTCAAGCCACAAGATCACACCCTTGCCCCAGAGCTGGGATAGAACCCAGGCATCCTGTCTCTCCCATGCCCTGCTCTGACCACTAATCCCTCCTCCCTCCACGGTTACACCTCTCCCCCTAGAACCTTGTACCTGATGACACTTGCTTCAGACCCTCCACCTGCCTTTCAACGCCCCATTCCTGGAGCCAGTCCCACTTCCCTCACACTCCTCCTTCAGAGAGAACAGGAGGAGAATGCTGGGAGCTGTGGGCAGAGAGGTTCCCCCTCCCCCCTACTCCGGGGTGGGCGGCTGCAGGCAGAGGGGTTCCCCCTCCCCCATACTCCCAGGGGGAGGTCAGCTGCAAGCAGACGGGTTCCCCCTCCCCCACTACTCTGGGGGGATAGCTGCAGGCAGAGGGGTTCAGAGGGAACTGGGGGCAGCTGGCACAGGAGTCTCTCCCCAGAGAGAGGGCTGGGGGCAGCTGGCAGAGGGATCCCCCCCAGAGAGAGAGCTGGGGGCAGAGGGGTCCCCCCAGGAAGAGGCTGGGGGCAGAGGGGTCCCCCCACAGAGAGAGCTAAGGGTTTCAGGCAAAGGGATCCCCCCCAGAGAGGGGGCTGGGGGTTGCAGAGAAAGGGCTGGGGGCAGAGGGGTCCCCCCCGAGAGAGGACTGGGGATGGGGGCAGAGGGGTCCCCCCGGGAAGGAGCTGGGGGCAGAGGGGTCCCCCCCCCGGGGAGAGAGGGGCCTGGGGGTGCCGGGCAGAGGGGTCCTCCCCCGGGGAGAGAGGNTGGGTGCCGGGCAGAGGGGTCCTTCCCCGGGGAGAGATGGCGCTGGGGGTGCCGGGCAGAGGGGTCCTCCCCCGGGGAGAAATGGCGCTGGGGGTGCCGGGCAGAGGGGTCCTCCCCCGGGGAGAGATGGCGCTGGGGGTGCCGGGCAGAGGGGTTCTCCCCCGGGGAGAGAGGGGGCTGGGGGTGCCGGGCAGAGGGGTCCCCCCGGGAGAGAGGACTGAGGGATGCGGAGAGGGGGCTGGGGATGGGGGCAGAGGAGTTCCCCCGGGAAGGAGCTGGGGGCAGAGGGATGTCCCCCCCCGGGAGAGGGGGCTGGGGGTGCCTGGCAGAGGGGTCCCCCTCCCCGCAGAGGGGGTCCCGGGGCACTTCCCCCCTCACCTGCTGCCGGACGCGGAGGCTCCGACCCCCCTCAAGCTCCAGCTCAGCCCAGAACTTTTCCCCCTAACCACACCCCCCGCCAATACGTCACACGCATCCGACCTGACGCCACCGCGTGCCCAGCCTCAACCGGCCAATCAACAGCGCCTGGACTATATTAGCATATCGCCACAGCAACGGCCCAAGCCCGTTCCCTCCCTCCCTCCCCCCCCCTTGCAGGAGAAGGCACGGCCCTTAGCAGGGCCCGGCGCCCCCTGGCGGGCGCTCAGAACAAGCCGAAGCCGGAAAAGTCGACAGGAGGGAGGGAGCGGGGAAACGATGCCAGGAGGATCATGGGACTTGTAGGCTGTTAGCAAAGCATGCTGGGTAAGGAAGGCCTGCTGGGGTGTGTGGGCAATGAGTCTGTTAGAGCAGCAGGTCTCAATCTCAGCCAGGGTACGTGTACCCCTGGGGTGCACAGCGGTCTTCCAGGGGGGACCTCAGCTCATCTAGATAGTTGCCTACAACAGGCTACATAAAAAGCACTAGCAAAGTCAGCACAAACTAAAATGTCATACGGACAATGACTTGTTTATACTGCTCTATATACCATACACTGATATGTAAGAACAATATTTATATTCGAATCCATTTATTTTATAATTATATGGGAAACATGAGAAAGTCAGCCATTTTTCAGTACTAGTGGCTGTGACACTAGGTCTGATTTTGTAAGCAAGTAGATTTTAAGTGAGGTGGAACTTGGGCGTCCGCAAGCCAAATCAGACTCCTGCAAGGGGTACAGCAGTCTGCAAAGGTTGCCGTGTCCATCTACCCCTGCTCTGCGTTCTTCTATCGACCAGCTGGGCTATTTCTGGGTAGGGTGACCAGACAGCAAGTGTAAAAAACCAGGACAGGGGGTGGGGGGTAATAGGAGCCTATATAAGAAAAAGCCCCAAATATTGGTACTGTCCCTATAAAATCGGGACATCTGGTCACCCTATTTCTGGGTCAGCCCAAAATCAAACTGCCCACCCCACAGAAAAACGGAGGCGTTGGCCACAGCTGATGACAGAGGATGCCTAGAGGCGCGATACCCTATAGAAGATAGGGGGGGGATCCACGGGGTGTTACCCGGTATGGAACCAGGAAGGGCTGCCATGGTGGAGTGTGAATCATCGGTGGTCAATGCTTCCACGAGAAGCATGCCTATATGGGATGCTTCTTAAGGGGGTAGGAAGAGCATCAGTGGGGCATATATCTGGGGCGAGGTTGCAGAACAGGGGATGTCATGTATAGGGGACAGCAGGAAATTTGTAGGAGTTTAAGATGAAAATCATATATACATGCTTTGGAGGGACTGCTCCTGTAGGGTAGGAGCAGAGGGTAATTAGTATGAGGCTCTCATCAGAAAAATACAGGGACATCAAAAGAGCAGGAACTAACTAGGATGTCACCTTTTATGCAATAGGATAAATGTTCGTGCTACAATGTTTGCACTTCCCCAGCATGCCTACGGTGCATCAAAATGCCAGCACTAGAGCTGGATGAATAATCATTAAATATATATAATTTATTTCCATTAGCTTTCCAAATGGACTACACTGCTCATATTTCTACTTTTTCTGTGGATTTTTTTCTTTAAATTTTTGTTTGCTTTTAAAATTTAGAATTTTTCAAAATAACTTTTTTCTAATTCAGGTTTTTTGGTGTGCAGGAGAGACCCATCATGGCCCAATTCTGCAAGACGAACCACAGCCCGGAACACTGTATCCATGAGAAGCCCCACTGAAGTCCCAGTGTGCTTGCAGGATTGGGACACAAATGACTTATTTCTCCTACAGTAATGCATAGGGGTCTCCATTATTCCAGGCACTGTACATACACAAAGTAAGAGGCAGTCCCTGCACCTAAGAGGTTGCAGTCTGAAGCGACAAGACAGACAATGGGTGGGAAAGGAAACAAAGTCACAGACAGGGAAAGTGATTTGTCCAAGGTCATGCAACAGGTCAGTGGCAGAGAACTAAGCCACTGTCTGTCTGTATTCATCTATTGTCTCTTGTCTTAGATAGTGACAGGGACAGGGACCATCTCATCATTCTGTGATTGTACAGTGCCTAGTGGACTGGGGTCCTGGTCCATTTATAATTTATTAATTTATAATAATTAATTAGCAACAAAGGGGAAAAATCAACTCCCCAAAATGGTAAACAACCCCCTCAACTGATCAATTAAAAATGAAAACGATCAAACGTTTTCCTTCAAAAATGGAGACATTTGAGAACCACAATGGTTTGAGTGAAATGTCTCAATTGGGCACCAACACCATTTTTTGCCAAAAATGTTTTTCATTTGAAAAAAATGTGACCAGCTTGTGTCCTCAGAGCACAATACAGCAGAGTATGGCATCCAAACATCATCTGGCTCGTCACACTCTCAGGCGCCTGGAGCCGAACCTCGCGTCACGTAAGACATCTTGGCTTGCTATTAGCAGATGGAAGGATGGGCTGGGGGTTAGTGCAGTAGCCTTGGGGGCCTGTGATACAGGTGCAATTCTGATCTCTGCCACAGACTTCTTGGGTAACTCACTTAACATCCCTGTGCCTCAGTCTTCCATCTATACAAATGGGGATAATAGTCCAGCTCTGCCTTACAGGGATGTTGTGAAGATAAAAGTATTATGCTTTCAGATCTACCAATGAAAGAGTACTATTTAAAAGCTAGGTACTATACATTATAACAGCAGTCCATCCAAACATCCTTATATTGCAGCAAATTGTCCTCTCCTCACTATGGGACATCTCAATATAATTATTATGAGCTAGTTAAAACCCCATCGAGATTGATAGGCGTGAACTCACCCTTCAATTAACATAATTGTACGCATAAGCCCTCATCTAAGAGACAAAAGGGGTGTGTGAGCCTGCCCAGGAGCTTTCTGCTGAGTATTGTTTTGAGTAGGGAGCGTGTGTGGAAAGAGAGAACACACACAAATGGAGACCAGACAAGAACAGAGAAAGAGGGAGAGGCAAGAAAGCCAAGTGGGAGACTGTGGGCACACTGTGACCCAGGCAAACGCTAGACAGAGCTTTTGGGTCTGGTGTTGGCTAAAGAGGGTTGTAAATTAGAAACTGCTCTTTTTGTTCATGGGGCCTTCTGTGTTCAGAGACACGGGATTTCGTACATTCCTTGTAAATAAACCAGGTTGCCTCAAAGAAAGTACCAGCATCCATCAGTTGCGACTTCCAACTGGAACCTCCCCAGGGCCCTGAACTTTGACTAGCTGCTTGGGTCAAAAAAGGGGCAACAGTATTCAACATTTTTATTATGGCAGTGCCCAGAAGTCCAAGTGCAGTCAGGGTCGGGGCCCCATTGTGTTAGGTGCTGTACATGCATCTAATAAACAACAACCCCATCCCCAAAGAAGTGATGACAGTTTTGTGTGCCCCAGAAATCATTCCCAGGGCCTGATGATATCCTGCCAGTGAGGGAAGTGCTGGGCTGGATTGAGACCTGACAGGGAATGGAAATTAGATATAAGGAAGCAGAGTGAATCTGCTAGTCCATAGGATTTCACCTTGGGGGTCACAAACATGGCAGAGGTAGCGACTACCTTGTCCTTCCCCTGTTGGTAGCAGGAAGTGGGGCTGGGGCAGATCTAAGTGAAGGGCTCAGGCTGGAAAAGGTTGAGAACGTGCTATGCTGTGCTTTTAAGCAGATGGCAGTGCTGCCCCCCGGATGTCTGGCAAACCTGAGCCTGCAGAGGTGGCTCAGGTGAGGGATCTAGCCCATTGTGTGCTAACCTGTGAATTTCTTGCTTGAACCAGCTGCACATGGGCAGACCAGCTCTTTAAAAAGGCTAGTGTGGGTGACTAAAGAGAGCGTGTGCACCGTGGGTTCTCTGAGGGAAGTCTATGCCCCTGCTCCTGCAGGGAGTGCTGGCTGAGCAGGCAGAGGGGTTTGTGGGACAGTAAGCAATGCAGGATCAGGGCCTGAGCCCACGGTGACAGCATGGGACGCGGCTGTGTCAAGCTCCGAACGCTGTCTTGTTCTTATACTAGATGGGGAAATGCAGGGCACTGTGATGCACAAGCCTGGACCTGCCCAAGAGCGTTGCAGGCAGTTCAGCAACGGACGGTCCCTACGCCATCACAGAGTGATCTGGGGCCATCCACTTTGATTGTCTCTCAGCTGCTGGCCCAGCCACGTGGACCTACCGTCTCTACACAGGTGGGGACTAACAAGACCGGTAAGGGCTAGAGCTCCTCAGAGTCGGGGACTGCTGCGTGGAGGGGAGCCAGCCCTCGGACACATAAGGAGGATGTGCAGGGCAGAGGGGACTCGGCCCAGACTGAAACGGTGACAAACCGCGGCCTCCAGACAAGGTGAGCTCAGATGAGGGCACGGGGCAGCTCTGGACTTTTGTTGTTTGTTCCGAGATCTGTAACGGGCAAGCATTTGACCAGTAAAATCACCGTGGTTAAGAAATTCCGGCGCTGAGCCCATGTGCCTGGCTTTCCTGCCATGTTGTCTCTGAAGGGGTCAGCTAGAAGCCTAGGTGACCCAAACTTTGGTGGAGCTCCAGGGGAGGCTGCGAGAAGGACTGCGTGGGCTGAGGCGCTGGTTTCGGAGTTTAGGGCGCCTGGGAGCGTGCTCTGGAGACCCAGAGCTAGAATCAGGGAGGAGCCTCAACCCAGACCCACCTGACTTGGCAGCCTGTGGGACCCAGCCACTGGGTCCACTCACAACAGACTGGCGACCGGCCAGTGGGGTTACTGGGCCAGTTGGTCACACCCGCAACCAGCGCTGGTATGAGAATGAGGGTAAAAATATGACCAAACGATACAGGCTGCTGCTGATCTTAGGCCATGAAATTATTAATGGTGACAAATTATTTACTGAGCGGTGGCAGCATTCTGGGCATTGGAAGGTTTAGGGCTGCTGGACTGTGGCACTGGGAGCCCTGTAAATACCCCGTAGATTAGGTAGAACAAAGAGGATAAACAGACCTTGTCTCAAGCAATTTACAGGCTCAACAATCAGCACTAACCCCGATAAGTGTTACAAAGGCTCCTGGACTGCTTAGTCCTAAGGGTAGCCCTTGCTTCTGAACTGACCCTGCTGTGTACTGCTTCTTATCTATCTTTATTGGATCCCGCAGCAGGACTCCTGCTTTGTGAATTTGCTTTTAGTCTATGCTGATTGTATAGTTAATACTACTACTTTGTGCCTGGCCAGCAGCTTGCCTTGGAGGATCTCAAACCACTTTTCAACCAGTGTCTATATAAGCCCAGTAAGACAGGTATTTTCCCCCTTTGACAGAGGGAGAAAGGAAAGTGACTTGTCAAAGGTTACGCGGTAGATCAGTGGCAGAACCAGGAATTGAAGCTGGGGGTCCTGACATCCCATCTCCTGCACTAATCCCTGGATCACATTCCCACCAGAAGAAGAAATAGAACCTGGGAGACTTGGTTACCAGGTCCCTGTTCTGACCAGTCAGATACATGCTCCATGCCCCTCTATACTGGCACTTGGAAGATACTTAATAGTGAGACAATTACCTGCCCAAGACAACGAAAGATGGAGCCTTAGCATGCAATGCAGATGCCTCTTCTGTCTGCACCTCGGTGTGGTCTCGGATCACTGCATTCATTTCCCTGCTTCTGCAGTTACAGCTTCTCCGCCTCCACTCCAGAGCCTCTGCATTGCTCCTGCCTCCACCTCTGTCACCCCTATGCCTCCCTCTCTCTCCTGACACTCCTCCTCTCCTGAGCACGCCCCTTTGACTCCTAGGCCCATTCCTGACTCTGGGCTGGATCCCAGGAGCTACTCAGCTGTGTGCTTGCCTCTCCCACAGATTTCAATTCAACAGGAGCTGCAGGGCCACCATGGAGGCTCTGGGACTGATTCCCAGCTACCATTCTCAGCCTCCAGCTGTCTCCTAACCCACATTTCCATTCCCTGAATGGCCACAAGCTGCCCCATCCTTGTGCTGAACTAATTCCGACCTCCTTCAGGCTTTGATTTCTGCTCTTGGACTGATCTAGGTTAACAGCTGTACAGTGCCACGTACCTCTGTGGCCTCCTGGACGTACTAACGATCGCTGATCAGAGATGTGAGGTCGTGGATGGAAAAATGACAAACGTCGGGCCTGATCCTGCTGTCGGCTACCCCAGTGTAAATGAAGAGGAGTCACTCCTGATTTACACTGGTGTAACCAAGTTCAGAAACTGGCCCAAAAGGGGGGGGGGGGGGGACTAGAACAGAAGAGGGTACATTCCAGGCAGCAATGCAGGTGGCATGATGCAAGACACAAAGGGCTCAGTTCTAACTCCATTGGCTTCAGCGTTTCTGATTTACACCTGTAAAACAGAGGCAGAATCAGGACCATAACCACTGTCCTAAGGAGTTTCCACGCCAAGGCTCAGTCTGCAAACCCTTATGCACAGGAGCAACTCCCCCCCCCACCCTTTGAACACAATGGGTGTTTCACACAGGAGCCCACATGGGCATAAAGTTACTCAGATGCCTAAGAGCTTCCAGGATCAGGGCCAACTTCAGCAGCTCTTGTATTTTCCCATAGCGTGGCCCATGTCCCCATACAGCGATGAGCCTCTGAACGCTGCCTCTCCCAGTGGGGACAGTAGGATGCTCCGCCTCATAGCAGCCACAGTAACTGCTGACCTGGCAAAGTAACATTAGGACAATACTGTCAGCGATGCAATCCAAGCAGGTAGAAGCAAGGAGCGGGGCCAGCACCCATGTGGCTGGCCACCAGCTCTCTGCAACCCACCGGAAAGTGGACTAGGGACCACAGCTTGGGACACTCGGATCCAACTAAGACAGGATGAGACCCAGCAAAATAACTGATGTGTGTGTGTTGAAACAGCAGGGGATGTTTAAATGCAGGAGAAGACCCATGGTGTTTCACCTGATTTCTCACTTGTGATCCTTGCGTTCTACGCTATTCTTAGTTCAAGTCTCTGCAGTAGCTGATCACGGCCCCCCAAACTGCTGACTCGGCCTGCAGTCAGAGCTCTTTCCGCTCTGTGTTGGAGGCAGCACAACCAAGACACATCTGAAGTCAGCCACTGATCAAAGGAAAGTGCTGACACAAGAGCTGTCTATTTACTCAATGCCTGTTCTCACTTGAAGTAATTAACATGCCAACCTCTTGTGCTGCATGGGAAGGGAATTCAGTGAAAAACGACACCTATTTAAAAAAAACAATCCAGGGGGCAGCCCCTCTGCTGGGGAAATAAAAGGGGTTTGAGGCAGATATTCCACATGGGTTTTTAGGCTCGCTTTTGGAGGGTGTAAATCAGTTGCATCATGGCTACTGCTCCCAGCCAATGGGGAGGTGAATCCCTATGTGGGCTGACAGCTACCTTTTCCTCCTGCACTGGGGAGGACTCCCGGGAATTTAGAGCATGGGTGTGGCGGGGTACGGCCCCTACTTACCCCAATGACGGAGACCTAGAAAATGCAGATCAGTGCATAGATAGCGTGTAATGCGGCTGATGGAGAAGACTTGTGGCTCCAGTCCCTGAATTTCCAGGGGAGGTTGAAGCCTGCGTCCTTCCCTGTTGTTTTCAGGCAGAGTGCGGCTTATCCGGGAAAGCCCCTTGTGTAAAGATTTCCCAGAGTCAATGGCCTGTCACTTTCCAGGGTTAAGAAACCCATCCTCCAACAGAGGAGATCCTCCCTGGGTGCAAAGATAAGTCCCTGCTTGAGAACCATTCACTCCCACTCCCTCCTAACTGAGGCCATCACCTCATCTGCCAGGTCAGAAAAAGGCACCTCCCATTGCGGCACTGCTGGGCATTTCCCTTTGCAAGAGACCAGCCACCACAAAGAGCGGCTGCCCCTTGTCTCCAGAAGGCATTCGAGCAAAATCCAGTTTCCTGTCAGCGAGCCGAGTCCAATCACCAGGCCCCAGCGCTCCTCTGTGATGGGGATGTTTCTTTACCCACTAATCAGAGCATTCTTCTCTCCTCCGCACCTTCTGTGTGAAAGACTCAAGGGATTCAGCATGCCCTGCTTCGCAGTCTGTGCCTTCCCAGCTGACGTACATCCACTCCTCCACAGCCCCTTGGTGGTCGGTTCTCGGCCTCCCTGGGGTTTTCAAGCTGGTAGTCATGAGCCAGGGGGTGGGTCGTGACCACCCTGTCCTTTCTAAACAGGAGCAGGTGGGCTCTGGGCTGCTGGATGGGAGAGGACTCCAGGTTTGGAAAAGGTGGACAGCCCCTTGAAATCACATGAGCGTGGTTATTTTGTGCGGTCAGGAGAAATGCAGGGCAGACAAATCCTCTCCCATCTGTGCTGCTTTTGTATCAAGTGTGGGTCTGTGGTGTTTTTACAGAGGGGCCACTCAGCAAAAATCAGCACTGACGCTGATACACACAGTCCCTTTATTCAAGAACAGCTGTGCGGCCCCAAACCAGCGTAAACAAACCTGCCACAGCCAATGGCTTCCCTCACGCTTGGTTTAATTAAAACATCATAATAAAGGAACAGCGTTAAAATACATAGTTCTGTGGGGAACTGCCCAGAGCAGCTCAAGGTAGGAAAGAGATTGGAATTTTATTGCCAAGCTGTGCAGAGCTCCTTGGCGCTCACTGGGCTGACTCCGACCTAGCCTTTTACAGCATGATTTTCTATCTGCGCCAGCTTTCAAAACGTTCTTTATTGGCGCGGAGGCCCTGTGCCCAATGCAATAAAGCGCCCCAAGCCACAGGCTAATAGAACTATATTTAAACAGAGGTGCTTGGAAAAAGTGACGCTGGCGTTGGCACTTTCATGGCAAAGTTTGCCAGAAGACTTTGGCTTGTGTTCTTAATCTTCCAGGGAGTAAATGAGATGATGTAGACAACACACGGGCAAAAGCTTTTAAAGAGAGTCAGCAGATGCACCTGCTCCTGAGCTTGCAACACAGACACCCACTGAAGTCGATGGGAGGCTTTTCCTTGCCTTCAGTGAGCATTGGCTCACCCCCTATGTAGACAGAGCCCCGCCCTGAAATGGGGATGGCTGGACAGTCCTGGAGACTGAGGGCCTACAAAGCTAGGTAGATATCGAAGCTATTTAGATGCCTCCATTACTGTAGTATTTGAGCACCTCAATGTGTTTATCTGCGCGGCACTCCTGAGAGGCAGGGCAGGGTGGTTAGCCCCATGGTACAGATAGGGCACTAAAACACGGAGAGGCTAAGGCCCAGATCCACAAAGGTATTTCGGCTCCTAACTTCCATTGTTTTCAGTCAGGAGCCTAATTGGATCTGGGCCTAAGAGACTTACCCACCGTGGTCACACAGTGTGGGGCACAGTAGGGGTTTGAAGCCAGGTCTCTGGCTAACATCCTAACCACTGGGACATCCTTCCCGCCTCTATCTTTAAATCAGGTACACCACGGGCAGTGGCAGGGCAGGCTTCCCTGAGCGGGGCCCACCACCATGCCCGCCATCCAAACCCAGAGGGGAATGCCCCCACAGGGCAGAGAGGGGAATTCAGCCCCCAGGACCCATTCAGTACACATGGCCGCTACCCTGCCATGGACTGTTAGATTTGTGCGTCTCTCTCTGCACGCTCTAAGGGCTTCTCGGCTAGAGAGGCCATAAGCCCTCCTGTTGCAGTGAATGGGGGTTCTCCTTGAGCTCAAAAGAGAGGGGTCGGTGTTTTCAAAGCACAGTGGTTGTGGAATAATTATACCCAGCTCTTATATAGCTTTACATCTCCAAGCGCTTTACAAAAGGAGGTCAGTATCACAAGCCATGGCATGCCAAGTAGCTGATGGCTGGGAATGCCTGAGGCGATGTGGGCTGGTTACAGTTTCTTGACACTGTTCTGAGTACAGTTAAGGCCCTCGTGGAAGGAAGACACCCAGAAAGGATCACACCAGGAGAAGCCAGGGCTGTATGCAAGAGGCAGAAGGCGGATCAATACACTGCAGATGCCCAGGAATTCCCAATAACAAGACTTTTCTTAAATGGGCAGAACTTTTCTATTTAATATTCATTTTAAAGGGGGTTTATTTCTAAAAGCTGCCCTGAAGCAGATGCGTTTTGGGAGGCCCAGCTTAGCTACCCTGGCTATGAACCACGTCTCAGAATGAAACCCAGAGGGACAAAAATTACTGGGGGACTCAAGGGGCAAACCCAAATCTTCCCCACAGCAGTCAGAGGATGAAATCAGCCACTCTCTTGTCACTGCAGGCAGCACTTCCAGAGCAGGAGTCCCTGGGCTGACCCACATAGTCTGGGAATGGCAAGCGGGATTCTACGGAGGCGGCGGGGGGTGGCTGCCAAACATCGAGGGCCTTGCTGCGGCTTGTTCATCTGCTCCCTGTGCATGTGCCAGCCTCCTCCCAGACAGAATNAAACATCGAGCGCCTTGCTGCGGCTTGTTCATCTGCTCCCTGTGCATGTGCCAGCCTCCTCCCAGACAGAATCTCTTATCACTCCCCCACTTTATTCAGCCTGAGACGCTGCAGAGCAGAGTGGAACGTGGAATCCTGTTCAACACTAAAGGTAATTACATGTTCTCTCCAGGGAAATCATGCCCCAGCATCTTTCTTTGATCATCTTTACATCTTTGCCAGCACGTCCTAGCATTAGCTCCCTCTGCCCAGCTCCCAAATAAAACCAGACAACTCTGGATGCCCTGATGCCGTTTGCATAAAGGACAGAGAGCAGCTTCTGAATTACACACTAGTAATCAAGAGGTCTTGGCCAACACTATGATGGGCTTGCACGTTCTTTCTGGCCTAGGCACCTGTTGTGGTGACAGGCTGGTGTTTGCATGCGTCTGCCTGTGAAGACCTGGGACCATTCTCCTGCTGAAGCAATTCCATGCAGCAGCAGCGAGATCCACATTAGAATATGTCTTTCACAGGCAGCTCCAGCCAGAAGAACATCCTGAAATGTACCTAATTCATCTCCCATCAGGGCCAAGAGCAAAGTTTCCATGGGTGACTTCACCTCTGAACCCTACATGGCATCCCCACTCAACTGATTTAGTTGGGGATTGGTTGATTTAGATGGGGATTGGTCCTGTTTTGAGCAGGGGGTTGGACTAGATGACCTCCTGAGGTCCCTTCCAATCCTGATATTCTATGATTCTATGAACTCTTGCCCTCGATACAGGGCCCGCGCAAAAGGAAAAGATGACCAGCTCGTGCCATTTTTCAGGTCTTGACGATGGATAAAGAAGCCTGAGAATTTATTTTTAAATGGATTGTTCCCTGCATTAGAAGTTCAGACCTTGCCTGCTCGGGAAGACTCTACAGAGAAAGGAGAACTAGTGAAAGTAGGACATTGCACGGGTCAGGAGGAGAGAGAAAGTGGAGCAGTTCAGAGGGGAAGGAGATTTACAGTCGCATTGTTTTAAAAAGCTTTATTTCTGGTTCCTTTTTGTTAACATCTATTTGACTCCAGTGACTAATGAAGACCTTAGAGAAAGCACATCTTTGTTAAAGAGCCCCTCCCCACTCCCTCTATAAAGGTGCCAAGGCACACCATACCCATGGGTCCTCCTGGAAAAGTAGGGAAGATTTGACATTGCCGATACTTAAGGTAAAAAATCCCAAACACCTTCTTGGCCATCTTTATAAAATAAGCAGAATAGGGCACAGCTCAATTTTTGAAGTGTCTTTTGGACGTCACCTTGACATGAGCTATGCACTTTACATCTCGGCGTGCTAGACAGCTGTGGTTGCAATAGCAACTGGGAAATCCTAACACGGGGGGTGGCCAGAGCAGGGTCCATGGGCCAAACAGTCTGCAGGATTCTACAAGGCAATCCACAGCCACTCTCGGCTTTACTGTGGAAGGTGGCAGGCTGCTCAGGTCAAAACGGAGCACAGCATGCTGGGAGTTGTAGTCTCCAAGGGCTGCACCTATGCAACCCAGATGGTAGAAGCTGCAAGGTGCAGGCAGGTGTGGCTCTGGGGCTCCTCGCAAGTTGCAACCAATCTTTAGTTGCATAAAGTGGAAGCACCGCTGCCCTAGATGCATTATATACATCTCCTATAGAATCTGTACTTCTCTCTGGCATATGTCTACATACAGCTTGTCTCCCTACAGAGATCACCGCATTGACTACTCTTGCTAGTCTGAACACCCTGAGGTGCCCACAGTTCTGCGCTGGGCTCTGCCATGCTGCTGAGGCTAGTTGGAGGATTCTGTGGCCATGGTGTCCATATCAGGAGATAGCGACAGCCTCCTGGTCTCTCCGTTGTTCACGTTCTTCTTGCTGTCTTCCCTCTCAAGATCATAGTTCTTATCTTCTAATCTCTGCCTGAGCTTGAGGGACGACTCCCTCCTGGTGAGGAGCACGGGCGGGATGCTGGGGAATCCTCCACACGGTGTCATACGCTTCTCTGGGAACAGACGCAAACAGAGGATTATTTCCCACGGCATGTGCAGTTTCAGACAGAAGCAGCACAGCCATAAGCCTCTCAGTGTCATGTAACGGCCATTCATCCCAAAGCACTTCACCAACTTGAGTGTATATTCTCACTTCACCTGCTCCTGAAATGCAGCTACTTCTGGGGTGCAGCCTGGCAGCTGTTAAACAGCACAGAGCAACACTATGCAACTGAAGACAGGAAGTGAAAGAAGAGTCAGAATGCAATTGCTCTCCCTGACATTTGGCTAGGAGACTCGGTTTAACACCCCCTAACCCAGTGAAAAGGGACACAACGGAATATTTAATAACCACAAGTGGTTAGAATCTTATATTTACATTCTGTGTGGAAGAGAGCACCTACAACTGCCCAGTGTTTCCAAGCACCATGTATGTTCCTTGGAGGTCTCCCATCCAAGTAAAGACCAGGCCCAACTCTGTTTAGCTTGTGAGATATGAAAGGATCCCAAGGCAGAATGGCTGCAAAATAATGAGCTCTCACATTAAGGTATATTTTTGCCCCAAAGTCCTAGCCCCACCTCTCACCTCCTGGCCCAATGGGGTGCATCAGTCGATTCATCTGGACGTTCCAGTGCTTGACATTGGTGCTGGCCTGTCGGAGCTTCCTCTGGGCCGCCTGAAATGAACAGGAACAGGCAGGTAACATGCATGCAACCGGCAAATCCACCTAGTGCAGAGCCACATGCCCTGGACCAGCTGCAGAAAGTTCCCATCTCCTCTGCACAGAAACTGGGCCCTTACGTTGCCTTGAAGAATGGAGATTGATCGGAACTATCCTGGGCTCTGCTTTGGCAGGGCTTTGAACCAACACCAGCCCGGCAACCAGAGCCAGCTTTGGGGACCCCAAGCCCCATGGGCCAGAGGGGCACTCTGATTTGTGTGACAGTCCTGAATTTTGCATGGGGTCTGCTATGGCCAGAACAGTGCTCAGCTACCGACACCTTCCTAATCAGGCTGCTCTTTGCCACCCTGGCTCTGCTTTTTCACGTCTCGAATCCCTCCATCCCCACGCCTTGAGGCCTTTGCTACCCGCAAACGTTCCATTGTCACCCCTCAAGGCAGGAGTCTGGTCTCAATTGATGACCACAAAGTGCCCCACCTACGCAGACGCTGCCGGACAGATAATAAATGAATCAATATGCAACATGGTAGCGAGGGAATCCCATCTCGGTGGTTTGGCGACCCACCCTTAGGGGTGCCATTCCAGCAGATTTCCCACAATAGAGTTTGCCAGCTGAGCCCGGTGGACTTGAAACTTACAACCACCGCTCATCACTCAAACCACCACTTCCTCCCCTCCCGCCAATATTCTCTGGGAACCTGTTCTTAACGTATGGAAGAAAACATTCAGTTGGGTGCAGTTGTAACACGCTGCTAAGACACCAGGTGATCTCCCACTCTACTGGCTGGTCTGCCACCCAGAGGATACTACCGCTGCTGCGAACAAAGCTGCTGTAAAGCTAAAGTCAACTGCTCCCTCGTATACAGAGGAGAACATACTGCTCCTGCGGAAGAGTATGAAACTCTGCCCATCAGAGTCACTCACCAACAGCGCCTTTAACAAGAAACGTGAGCACCTAGATGCTATGGTGATGGGTATATTTATACGTGCTTAGACAGGGGAGTTCTTTTCTGCTGAAATCCATCGGCCCAATGTCCTTGATTTACCAGTGTTTACACGGGTGTAATGCCGTTTACTTCAATGCAGCTACTCCACATTTACAGCAGGGCATGTGAGAACAGGATCGGGCCCCATTTCTCTAGTATTAAGGAGAATCAAATGCTAAAAGTAAATTACGTGATCTTCCCTGAGAGGAAACCCCGATCTCCAGAATAGTAAAGCCATCCTATTTCTTTCCAGGAGGTGGGCTTGGTAAATCTCTCTCAGGGGGGTTAACAGCAGACGGAAGTAGGGCTGGTACGATGCTCACCATGACATCCTGGTCTACCCTCTGCCTGTTCTCTCTCACTTCTTCCAGCTGCTTTTGGGCCTCTTCCAAATATTTGCTCTTGTTTTCCATCTCCTGCTTAAGGACCTGCTTCTCCCGCTGGGTCTGGATGATGTATTCCTCCTGCTCCTCCTTCAGCTTCATCAGCTCCTTCAGCTTCTCCTCCTCCTCAGCCAGCAACCTGCCGAGAAAGAGCGAGAGGCGGCTACACCCCACCCTCCAAGCGACCAACACGCCCAACCTCGCCGTGGCGGGGCTCGGAGCTATTCCAGGCCCAGCAAGAACGTCGGGGGATTGGCTCCACTCCTGATCTCCTCCAGCGGGAACTGCTGTAGGGAATGGCGTAGAGGCGCTGGCTGGGAAGGGGTACCGGCTGGGAAGGCTGGGCACTGTAAGGAACGGTGTAGGAGCACTGGCCCTGAAAGAAGTTCTCGGTTTCCCCTGTCGCTGTCTCTTCCAGCGAGGGGTGCAGTGGGGAATAGTGGAGGAGTGCTGGAGTAACACCACACCCCTGAGTGGGTCAGCAGCAGTGGGAATTAAACCTGCGACCTCTGGATCTAAAAGCAGGAGCCTCGACTGTTGGACCTAAAAGACCCAGCTCTGTTAGCCAAGGCTGTAGCAGGCGCATCAACCTCTCTATGTGGCCCAGCCACCACTAGGCAAGGAAAAGCATCCCAGTGAGTGGCTGTGCAGGCGCTCCCAGCTCCTCTAGTCCCAGCTGAGCTGTAGCCAGCTTCTAGAGCATTGCCCACTGAGGAGTCAGTAGGAAGAAAGGTATTTCCTGGTTATACCTGGCCTGGGCGTATCTCACAGACTCCTCGTCCTGCCGTGCCTTCACCTCCTGGTGCAGGGCCTCCTGGAGCCGCTCCTGCATCTCCTCCAGCTCCACGATCCGCTTCCGCTGCCGCTCGGCCTCCGCCTCCTTCAGCACCATCTCAGCCTGCATGGAGGCGCGAGCCTGGAGCCACGGGGCGGGGAGGAGACGGTGATCAGCATGGGCAGCACACAGCCAAGCGCAGGGATCCCCAGCCCCCACCTGAATCCAGCCTCTCCTCTCTGTACTGCCAGGAAGATGGAGCTGAACGTGTTCCCCGCCACAGACATCCCTTCGCAGCCGGCTTGCAGTTCTATGGGGTGCTGAGAGACGCATTCACCAGCTCTGTCCCTAGCTGCCCAGAGGGGTGGTGTCTATACACCTGAACCCTCTGCAGCAGCTAACCAGAAAATCCAGGGATAGGCAACAGGGACCTCAGCCTGCTGCCCAAAGATGTGACACTGCCACCCAGCAGGCCTTCCTGCTGAATTGGGAATGAACTGGGCTGCAGGAGACTGTCCCCGTTGCCACTTGGATGTCCCAGCTACGCCACGATAGCGCCCCGGACTGCACGGGACTGTGAAATCGAAGTCCCGCATTTCCCCAGCCAGCTGGCCTTCAGGGCGCTTCAATTTCAATCAGCCATTGTGAAGACGCACAGTGCAACCGCAAACCGAGCCCCTTCCGATGGGGAAAATGGAGGGGTGCCCTGCAGCCCTGGGTCTGAGAACTGCTCGGCAGCCTGGGGCTAGGAAAACAGTAGCCAAGCGTGGGGGGGGAAAGTATTGTGCTGGGCTTGAAAAGCAGGGAGAGCCCCAGTGCAGCCTCAACAGGACGCAGTGCTGCCGAGGGGCCTTTGCCTGGGACGGTCTGTGTCAGAAGCCAGGAGCTGCTGCACACAGGGGTCTGGAGTTTGCCAGTTAAAAGACCCAGGAGGCTACAACAGTAACGACCCAGATTGCTACCAACTTCGGGGTCTCTGGTGAGTTACAAGGGAGACCAAGAGAGAAACTTTGTCCTGCTCTAATGGAAACCTCCCAGCATGGACGCCACCTCCCCGCCAACCTGCTCAGCCTCCTTCAGCTGGATCTCCAAGGTCCTCTGCATCTCCTCGTGCTGCAGCCGGCGCCGCTGCTCTTCCTCCTGCAGCAGCAGCTCTGCCTGCCGCTGGGCCTCCTTGAGCAGCTCCAGCTCCTGCAGCTTCCGCTCCTTCTCCTCCTGCAGCTGCTTGAGGCGCTGCATCTCCTCCTCCTTGGCAGCCTTCCGCCTCTCCCGCTGCTCCCTCTGCTCCCGGCGCTTCTGCTTCAGGTCCTTGTGCAGGGACTTCTTCCCCTCCGCTTGCAACCGGATCGCCGTCTGAATGGCTGGGAGGGAAGGAGGGAAAGGAAACTCAGCAGGGCCGCAGCTGGCTGGGCCACAGATCCAGCTGCTGCAGCGTGCCAGCAGCCACATGGCCAGAGCATGGCCTCCTACGAGAATGAGGCTGGGGGCCCGGCAGACAGGACTCCTGGGTTCTACGTCCTGCATTTTGACCCCTCTTGATGCACGTGTATGTCAAATACATCCACAGCATCCGAATGGTTAATATGGTCATGCCACTGACTGTAACGTCCGGACCCAGTCCTGCAGGGTGCTGAGACCCATTTGACTTCAATGGGAGCTGCGGCCACTTAGCACTTAACAGGATCAGGCCTTTGACCAACCTGTGCCTTAGTTTCTCAATCTGTGCAACAATCCTCATCTGTGTTGCAAGGGTGCTAATTACTTATCGGTTGTAAAGTGCTAAGCATGGCAGCTATATACACACAGCCCTCTTCGAGGGAGCGGCTGTTTGCCGTGGATTCTGAGTCAGGCTGATTAAAGTGACCTGGTTTGCAGCAACACGATGTTTGGAAAGTCCAGCTGCTAACTCCAAACGACTTGAAACATTTTGGAAAAAGTGTTTGGGTCTGAATGTTGTGAAATGGGCACCTGTACCAGCTGATCAGGCACTAGCAGAATCTTGGGAGAGGTTTACAAGAAAAGCTGGTTAATACTAAAACCTAGCTCTTTCCATCAGTAGATCGCCCAGCTCTTTACATTATCCCCATTTTACAGATGGGAAAACTGAGGCCCAGCGAGGGGAAGTGACTTGCCCAAGGTCACCCAGCAGCCAGTGACCAAGCCAGGAGCCCAGGTCTCCTGAGTCCCTGTTCAATGCTCTAGCCACTAGGCTGCAGTGCCTCACTTAGTTTGCTCTAAGTGGTTAGTTAATAAGAATCTCTCACAGTTTCATCCCAAAGTGCTTCACCAATGAGATACACACAAAATGTGGCCACCTCTGGGGTGGAGTGAGGCTGCTGATTGGCACATAGCTCACAAGCAAGGGGAACTCTGAAGGACACCAAGGGAATGTCCTACCCACCCACATGTAAGAGAGACAGAGAATGCCAAGAATCAGACTCGGCATTCCCCTCCTCCCAGCACTGGGCACAAGCAGCCAGCTCCACTGAAGTTAATGGGAGTTGCTATTACCCTGTGGAAAGAAACTGGGTCTCTGTTTTATAGGCCTGGGGCAGCCCTGCCAGGGGTGCTGAGCGTGCAGAGGAAGAGCATGCAGAAGTGCAGAGAGAGCTCAAGGGCAGAAGCTGCCTTTGCCACCCCAGGGTTTCATCTTTTCCTTCCACTGAAGCGACCGAGGAGCAAGAGGAAGGCAGGACGGAGAGGGAGGGCGGGCTGAGAGCCCGGCGTGGGCGCTGTGGCACAAACCTAGCGTCCACTCCTGCCGCTGCTTGGTGTCCGAGGCACTCATCTCGTACGTGCGGGAAGAGGTTTTCACGCAGAACATGCACCTTTTCCCGTCCCGGTCGGGCAGGACCTACGGGGAGAGGGGAAGGAGTTACCGCTCCTGTACCTGGAATAGTGAAAATCCCCCCTGTGCCCACAAACCCATTCCTGGAATGGACCAAATCCCCCCTACCCTACAGTCTGGGACAGCCCCCCACAGCACAACTCCCAGCCTGCCAGCCCCCCTCCTTTGGCCCAGGCAGCTCCCCAACAAACCCCACTGTGCCCTTCCCCTAGGGCCTTTCCTTCTGGATGTAAAGGGGCAGGAATTACAAGGAAGAGAAACATTTCTTTCCTCCCCTGCCTACGATCGGCCTCCCCCAGTCCCTGTACAAACCGGGGCCCGGCATTAACCCCTCCTTTGCTGGACGGAAGCCTTTGGGGCAGCGTGCTGATAAAGGGCAGCCTGGCACCCAGAGGATATTGCTAGACCAGGTACCAGCAATGGACGTACGTCCCCACCCCCACTGACACACGCATGCGGCAGGTGGGATGTCAGGCAGCACACAGCTGGTTAACTGGTCTGCTGCTGCTTCATACAGGGCTGTCAGATCAGATGACCCTCGAGCATAACCCTGTGTGTCAGTGATGTCACTGCACGCCCCCGGGGGACCCTGCAGCAGCCGGCAATGCTGGAGTGGAGAAGTCAGCAGTAAAACTGATTGAAACCTGGCATGGATTTAGTGCTGGTGAAAGGTGCTGGACTGACAGCCCGTGAGAGCCAAGTCCTCCATCTATCCCACGTACAGGGCTTGACAGGACAAACTTCCCCCAAACAGGCCCCTGCCCAATAGGCATGTGATCTGATCAAGAGAACTCAGTCTCCAGGGCCCATTCAGTCCTTGGCCCTTCTACAGAGACTGCCAATTAGTGCCAGTTGTAGCAGTGATTTTTTGGTCGGGGAGGCCGGCTGGCTGGGAGCTGGGCTGAGAACGAGCAAGCTCATGTCACATAGGGTAAGTCTGCACTGCAAAAGGGGTGTTCTTAGCATGTGTTAGCGAACTCAGGTTAAAATAGCAGCCAAGACACGGCAACGAGGCCTTGAACTCAGATTAACAGCTCAAGGCTGCCCTACGGGCTGGAGCTCGCGCTGCTGACCCGAGTTAAAACCCAAGTGCTGCGTCTGCCCTGCTGTTTTAACCCGAGCTAAGAACACACCGTTTTTTTGCAGCGCGCTGAGTGGAGACAACCCAGCAGCCACCCTTGTGCCCTAGCCTGTGAAAATCCGGTTGGTTCTGGTTCTTGAACCCCATGGCATCTGGGGAGCTTTTCTAGCCTCGAGCTGCCATGGGGCTCCTGTGTTAACAGAGGTGAAATCAGTCTGACCGTATGTCCCCTGCTCTCTTTTCACAGGCACTGCCTGGGGTCTATCACCCACTGGAACAGTAGCACTTGGGGTGCGCACACACGCTGGGGAGACAGGGAGGAACTGTTATTACACCGATGGCCCAGCACAGCCTCTCTCCGCTGGAGCCCGGCACAGTTACCTCCACGCAGCAGTGTTTGTCCAAGGCAATGCTGCCTTTCTTCTCCTTCCGCTCCTCGCTCATGTAGTAGGAGAGGGCGCTGGGCTTTAGTGTGAACCATCGCTCGGACCAGTTCCGCCTCAGCTGGCCCTTCTTCCAGAGGTAGCCCTGCGCCCAAACAGACAGAGGGGGTCTCAATCCAGGGGCCATGCCAGAGAGCCCCTGCGCTATGAGTCCAAGGCGGGTTTTGCACCTGGCTCCCACCCGGGTTGTCTCAGTTTGCCCCCAGCCACCAGAACCATCTCAGTGCATCCGCACCTACCATGCTTCCTACTTGTGCGTGTATTGGTGCATGCTGGGAAAGCTGCTGGGCCCCTGTCCCGTATTGCCTCAGAAGAGGATGGAGTGCCCAGCAGACATGCATGGAGCAATGTGCCCCAGGGTGTCATACTGCACACAGCTTGCTGGGAGCAAGAAGGACCCGCCAAACCAGTTCGACAAGCACAGGCCGGGGGCCCTATCCACAGCGTGCCGAACCGGCAATAGAAATACGGCGTCGGCCAACGGCACTGCCACGTTACCAACTGCACATCAGCCATGGCTAGAGCCGCTGTCACTACAGACAAACAATCAGAGATGCTGGCTGCCAGCAAGGGTCTGTGTTCTCTTAAGCAAAGTATTTTAGGTCCAAAAACTGGCCTGGTAGCTAATAAGGGCCGAGAGACTGCCTGGTGGCCAGATGCGCCTGGCAGACTCATCACCTGGTTGTCTAGGGGTGGCTGCTGGAAAGTTCTTTGCACATGCAGTTCCCACGAGCTTTCCAGGAACGATTGGGGCAGGAGGGAGGCTCAGCCCCCCTGTCCAGAGCTCTAACCTCACCCATCCCCATGAACTCAGCAGGTAGGGTTATCTCGTAATAGCCCTATGACTTCATCCATATGGAACTGGGGAGGGGTAGCAGATTGTCCCTGGGGTGAGAGGGAAGGGCCCGGCTTTGCCCCGAGATGGGCAGGCCCCCACAGCCCCAGGGCTTAGTGACAAGGTTATGTCGTACAGCCCATTTCTGGTGGGGATCAAAACCCAGCCCGAGCCCCTCTCCTAGTAGCTCGTCTCCCAGGGTCCCTGCTAGCTCCTTGCCTGTTTGAGCATGTCCTCAATGACCTCCTGGTACACCTCTTCAACGGCCATGCTGACGGCCTCCCGCTCAATCCCCCGCAGGAGCTTCCCCGAGTTCACCAGGTCCAGGAACTGCCAGACCGTCATGCCGCTCTGGTGCTGGGGATCCTGCGAGAGGTAGTCGTCCAGCTCGCAGCAGTTCAGCTCCACGTTCATGGCGGTGCAGACCTTCTTCAGCAGGTACTCCACCTGCAGGCGGGGGTGGGGGCAAAGCAAGAGCCATTTCCACCTGGGGATCCCCAGAGACCTAGGCCACCCCCATTTCTACTCTGGGGACCCCCGGAAACCTGGGGCCACCCGCCATTTCCACCCCAGAGACCCTTCAGGCCACTGCCACTCCACCCAATGGACCCAAGGGAGTCCCCTTTCCACCCCAGAACACCCAGAGACCTGGAAGCAACCCTATTTCACCCCACGGACACTACTTTCACCCCCAAAGTTCCAGAGAGCTGGGGGCACCCCCGCCTCCACCCCAGGGACCTGGGGGAACCCCCGTATTCACTGAAAAGAAGTAGGGGAACCCCCATTTCCACCTGAGACTCCCCTCCCAGACATTAGTAGCCCACCCCAAAACTCAAAGCAACCAAAAATCAGTGAGCAGTTTTGAAAGTGTTGGCCTATGATTTTACTTAGCACAGTTACTGTTGCACTCAGTTTTGCTGAGTGGGAAAGAATGAAATTGCTATTTCTGCCCCTCACTCACATAGCAATTACCCAACATGCACACACAACTGCTGACAATCACAGTGATACACTTAAAGTATTTTAAATTCTGTCTTGTGAAGCACCATCATTAGGTTTCAGGATAAACACCCAATTTCAGATGACTGGGTGAAGCTCACACTGCTCAGATCTGCCTGTTTCAGGCTGCATGCAGACTCAGGAAGATAGAGTTGCATTGTCTACAGTCAGTTTGCATTTGGGAAGGGTTTTTTGCAACAGTAAAGACTAGAAACTTATTTTTTAAAAAGTTTAAATTTTGCAGAATCTGTCACAGGGGCTGCATGACTACCTCAAATGTGCTAGAGCTAGGGCCCGAGGCAGGTGTCGCATACCAGTGCCATTATCGCAGTGTTAGCTGGGGATTTCTGGGCCCCTTTCTGGCTGCTGTTGAGATCAGAGCAAGTTACTGTAAGAAGGGGGAGAGACAGTCTCCCAGAAAGTGGGTCAAAATGTCAGGAAATCACCTTGAAATGTAAAAAAATAAAAAATAAAAAAAATAAAAAAAGTGGAAAAAAAACCATCAGAAAGTTTTGGGTTTTGTTTGGTTATTTTAACTGAGGGTTTTGGCCACTTCTCATCTTCCAAGAGCTGAGCTGGAGCTGATGTGAAGGGTCGAGTTTGACATCCATGCAACCCCGCTGAAGTCATTGTGGTTCAATTGTGGTGTAACCCAGGGCAAGGGATAGTACCGACTCTGTCCCCTGGATTGGATGCACTTCCCCCGCTCCCAACAGCCTAACACAGAGGAGAAGGAAAAAGCCCCAATACCCTGCCCCCTTTATAAAAAGCGGGCGAACGCCCAGCCCCCAGGCAGCACCACTCAAACAGAAAGATGATTCAGTGTGTCAAGGTCTGTGGAACAGGAAATACCTCTCTTGGGGAACAGGAAGTGCGCGTGCATACGCAACAACCGCACAGCTCTGGTTTTTGCTGATCTAAAGGAGAGATGGAGCAAGAGCAGCAGCTGTGCGGTGGGAGCAGAGAGCGCCCAGCATGGTGGCATGACAGAGGCCATCCTCACCAGCCCATCAGTCAGACGGGCAAGGCCAGGCCCAGACCATCCCCTTATTGCCGGCCAGGCCGTTAGCTTTGGAGACAGCGGCAATGGGTTTGTTTTCCCCGCCTGGGTCTGTGGATTTGCAAACCACCTGATGGGGACTTTAGTTCTGCATCGGGAGACCATAGAAACCTCCCTTTCTTCCCGCGTGCCTCGTGGAATTTAGAGATTATGATTAGCCGCTTTGGCTGAGCGGCTGGGATTCCTCTCTTTTAATTAACCCTGCGGCATGCACACACATATCCGGGGTGGTCAGAGCCTTTCCTGCAGGCTAAAACACGGACTCCGTCACTCCGCAGCCGCCCACGGGGACATCCCAGCATGCAGTGATCCATCTGGATCCAACTATTTCATGCGGTGCAGGAGAATCTTTTGACAAAGTCACCCCCGTAAAGTTACTCATTAGGGAAGCGAAATGATCAGCAACGTTCCCCCGACAGCACCCTGACCTTATGGGGTCGTGTGGCTTTAAATGTGCTGTGAGAGGCTTATTGTTCCATGTTCTTTTTGGAAAGGCGGGGCAGCCTTAGGGAGGGCCCTGCAGGGTGAGAGTGCATGTCTGCACAGGTAGCTGGCTCCCACTGAGCCAGCCCCTGAGCGGGTACAATGACAATCGCAGTTGGGAGTCCCTGGCAGTCGAGGTTGAGGTCTCAGCTCCGTTTCCATCCCCATTACAAACCTGGGGCAGCCTTTGGGCTTCTGTGTTTTCAACTGACAGCTTTTGCTGCTCACGCAGCTCCGGCACATGGCACTGGCTGATCAGGCAGGTGCAATGCGAGCATGCTGGCCCTGTGCCCCACCCTCTCTGCTACAGCTGCATCCACACCACGAAAGCCAGCTGGAGTGGAGAGCAAGCATCAGACATGGCTCGGCAAAGAGGGATTGAAAATGCCTGCCCCCGTGATGGAGGCAGGGCCAGCTGAGATGAACACCCAGGGCAGCAAACCATCCGAGCCAGCCGACAGAACACATTGTCTCCTCACACTCTTTCCACACCATCAGGCTATCCGTGCCGCAGGCAAGGACCTTCGCTACGGAGCAGTCCCCTGGGGAACGACGGCTGGCTCCCGCGAGCTGGTTCCGCGGCTGCACCGGCAGAACGGTCTGCTCTCCTGCGTCTGCCTCAGCTACTTCCCTTCCTCTTGGACACACAGTTTGACCCACCTCTCTTCTGGCTCTGCAAGCAGTTACAGCCAGTTCTCAGATGTGAGGGGGATGGTGGCCACGTAAGGAAACAGCCCAGCCTAGAGAGCGTTTCCCATACCGCTGCTCATAACAGCTTCACCCCTCTTCCTTCCCTTCGGCCGTCACCTTGTCACCCCTCCTTACTAGAGCAGCTGCGTGGGCTTAGTTAAACCTGCACCAAAGCCCTTTGTTTATCCACGGGACAGGCAGAGTACAGTCCTTCACCCCAGCCTGCCCAGGTGCGGAAGCCCCGTCCTGGAGGGACCCTCCTCTAAGCCTAAGAAGAGAATTCAGTCTCCACAACCCATTCAGCCCTTGGCCTCACCGCTGGGACTGCCAACAAAACTGGCACTTATTCTCAATTATAGTGTGGGGGCGGGAGTTTGAGATGCAGGGCCGGCTCCAGGCACCAGACGAGAAAGCACGTGCCTGGGGCGGCACATTATAAGGGGCGGCATTCCGGCCAATCTTGGGGCGGCACATTCCGGCCGCCCTGCCGGGTTCTTTTTTTTGCTTTGGCAGCCCGGTCCGCAGCTCCGGAGCCCCCGGCCGGCTCCCCGCGCTCCGCCAGTCCCAGCCCAGCCCTGCAGGGGCACGGACCCCGGCCCGGGGGGGCAGGAACTAGCGATCCCCGCCGCTCACCGTGCCACCGGGCTCCCCGGGATGTGCCACTCCCCGCCGCCTGCACCGGCCTCCGCCTCCCGCGCCGCTCTGAGCCTGGCCCAGCCGAGCCGCCTTTAAAGGAGCGGCTGAGCCAGCATCTCCTGCGCCAGCACCTCCTGCAGCCTCTGGGGGCTCCGTCTGCCCGGCTGGGAGAGGCACCCCAAGGCCGGAGGGGGGAGCCCACGGGAGGAGGGAGCGTGCGGGCGCCGCCCTTCACCCTCCTGCGAGCCGCTGTGACCGCCCTCCACATGCTCCCTGCGGCTGCCGTTTGGTTTTTTTTTGCTTGGGGTGGCAAAAAAGCTAGAGCCGGCCCTGTTGAGATGTGATCTCCGGCCCCACTGAGACTGGTCTGAGGTGAAATAAACTAATTCCACACAGGCCAGCAAACAACTTTGTTAGCACTGATCTAGGCTGGAATTGAACTGGCGACGCTGTGGGGAAAAGCTCACGCTTTCCCATACCAACCTGTAGCACTATCCCTTGCTGTAACGTTGCAAGGTAGATGTATGGAAGATGCGTCACTAGACAGTATTGGATCACTGTGTTATTTGTCAGTCCAATAAAAGTCTCTTGCACTTGGCCAGAGTTTTCCTCAGTGATGGGGAAGCTGGGGAACTGACTGCAAGTAAAACGACAAGACAAGGAGCTCCTACCTCATCTGGGACCATGACAAGAGGGTATTTGTCTTCAGAGAGGAAGTTAAAGAGACACCAGAGCTTGAAGGCGTCCTTATGGGACACGACACTGTTCCCATTCCGGTCGGGCTTGTAATTCTTCTTTGCCGTCAACGTCCAGCAGAGCTCATCAAAATCCTCCTTGACAAAAGCCCCTTCCTCCACCTGCAAACACACCCCGGGAGGCAGTGAAGGTGATGCCATGGCATTACAAAGCACTGGGAATAACGCGACAGCCTGCTATGGTGCCTGTCATCTCAGGAGTGCAAAGCGCTCCACAAACCCAAACTGCTTGTCACCCCCGTGAGGTAGGGGAGCATCGTCACCTCCATTTTACACCTGGGGAAACTCAGGCACGGAGAGGGGAAGTGACGTGCCCAAGATCACACAGTATGTCACCAGCAGAGCTGGGGCTAGAAGCCAGGAGTCCCAATTCCCAAGCCCCTGCTCTACTCCCAGAGCACTCTAACATGAACCCAGAGCGGTAGGGACTCTGATACAGAATTGCTGCCTGTCCGTCTTTTACTAACGCACCCAGCACTGGAGTACCTAGGGCATCATGTTATGACACCTACCTCGTAAGTCAGCCAGGCATGATCCTCCCCCTCTCAGACAGACCTGGCAATTCTGCCATTGCATCCAAGTAACAGAAGGCAGCATAAGATAGATAATAAACAATGCCTGGCATTTACAGAGTCATTTCCATCCCTGGGTCTCAAAGCTCTTTATGCAGTAGGGTTGGTATCAGCATCCCCCTTTTACAGATGGGGAAATTGAGGCACAGAGCGGGGAAGTGATTCATCCCAGGTCACCCAGCCGGGTGGTAGCAGAGCCATGAATAGAGCCCAGCTCTCCTATGTCCCAGTCCCGAACCCCATCCAAGATGCGTGATATTTCAACAGCTGCCAGGCACTACAGCCCCTGGCCTAACCCTTGAGCACACAGACCTGGACATGACCATGTCCAGGTGCTTTCACAGCTGGTCGGTTTAGTGTGACAGTGATTATTTCAGAACTCCGTGACACACAGGGGATACCATGATAGTGACTATAAGGGCTCAGTCAGATCTCACAGCTGTACAGTACTTTTCATCCAGAAGGTACTTTACAAACTGCACGCAGCCACCCCCAGTGAAATGCAGCCACTGCTGGGGTGTGGGGCAGCGTCCAAACAGCACACTGCCCAGGGGCAGGGTGGGAGGGAAACTTTTTGGCTGTAAATACCAGGGTAAACCACTTACTCTTATCAAAACGCCCTCTCGGATCTTTCATGGCCATGCAGACAAGAGCTGGGTTTTGAAATGTCTCCTCTGAAAGACCCACCCACAAGAAACTCAATTTATCTACTTCTGATGGGCTGGGCTGGCCTACTCAGGATTCCAACCTGTGATTCCCTGGAGTCTATAGTAGGGCAGAGGCAAGGAACAAGGTTTAGCTGTAATGAATATAAACAAGATCCTTCACTGGGGCTGCTGGACATAGCCAGAGCCTGCGGCTCTCTCTGGCTCTCTGACGGACTAACAGCCTGTGCTGCTTAGTATTACTACCTAGGAGATTCCCAAGTCTTGGGCTAAGAACTCCCCAGATGGACAGCTGACTACCTTGCAGAGGAGGGGCATTTAATACCTGAAGCTTTGACCGCTATGCCACGCCCCCCCGCCAGCTCCAGCAACATGCTTTGCTGTGTTGATTACCTAGGGTGAGATGCTGACACATGGGGCTATGCATTGCTCAAACGAGCACCGTGGCTTCTTTTACTAGCTGCAGCTCTGAACGGGCCAAGGCACAACCTAGGGCAACAGGGAGGCACCTCCTATGAAAGGCGAGACAGGGCGCACGCGGTCACAGGGGGCAGTTCAAACACCTCACCTTGGCACATGGAACCCCTGCGGCCCCCATTCTGCTCTGACCCACCGTGAGCAGTAACCTACTCCACCAGCTGGTGGCGCAATCTAGGACAGGGCTGTCTGGCTATTTGGAAATTGGGGGGCAAGAAGGGGACATGTTCCAGCACTAGACATGGGGCCCCCTTCTTTAAAGAGCACAGTGGAAGAAAGTTGCTAGTAACATTTCCTTTCCCCACATGCCCAGAGGAAGCAGCCCAGAGAGCAACAAGCCACAACGTTTCAGTTTAAGAAACAAAGATGCCTTTGAGATACAAGAAAACCCCAAATACCTGTCCCTTGCGGTGCCAACTTCTATTTTCGTCCTCCCTCATAAACCGCCAAATGGGGCGAAAAAAATTCCTACTAAAGGAAAAAGGCCTGAGCTTTCCTGTCGGGTTTTCCACCGCTGGGTGTCTTGTCTGTCAGAGCTACGCTGCCCCTTCTGGAAACATTGACTCACGGTATGCAGGGAGGGCTGGCAGAGTGGAAGGGGTGACTTTGTTTGCAAAGAGCTGCCAATGCAACTACTAACGTTCAGCGTTTATCTGTCTTTTGAACTCTCCCTCCCCCAGGCTATCGGGCGTAAAGGCCTAGCACAGGGTGGGCACTCACACTTGTGTGAAGCGGCTACAGAATGCCACCCGCAGGGCGAGCGGGGAGTTCTGACTGGGTAGCATTTTATCTTACCCAGGTGTCAATGACGACAAGATGCAACGCAGGGTGAATTAAGGCCTCTGGTTGTCCTCTCTCTCCGTGTAACCCACCGGCGAGCGTGTGTTACAGGTCCCCCTCTGCGTCCGATCCTCTGAGGATATGAATCCGTTACAGCCTCTTTAACTCAAGCTGTAACAGCTCGTGCTTTTAGCTCTGGAGGTGCCTGGTTCAAGTCCGGTGTGTTGGCCAAGATGGTGGCCGTCAGACACAGCGACTCCTAAATCCCAGCCAAATGGTCCTTTCTTAAGGAAAAGACATCTAAGTCCACAGATGGGGGTGCTCTAATGGGATGACCGGCCTTGGCGAAGGGCAAGGAGAAGAATGAAATTCCACCAGCAACCAAGCAGAAGGGGCAAGGAGAAAGTGAAGGAGCTTACCTTATCCAGGATGTATTTGTTGAGGTAAGGCATGTAGCCCTGGCTCGACACTGGCCCATCGTCATCATCCCGGAAATGCTCCTCCAGCGCCACTGGGTCATGGGGGATATGAAGCACCGTGTACAGGTTGTGAGAGAGCACCTGGCAGAGGAAGAAAAAACAGATGCACTCTACAGCTTCCCGGCACAGCACTCGTTAAAAACAACAACGTCTACATCACTCCATAGGCACATATGAACATTGACATGCAGACACCGACCTAGCTATCCCGGTGTGACTGAGCGCTGTGGTGTATTGGGGAATGTGTTGGAACTGCAAGTTATCACTTTAAGAGTAGGGCGTTTCCTGGTTTGCAGGCTAAGGGGCTCTAGAGATGGGTGCAATCACAGACAGCCTGGTAAGAACCAGCCTAGAACAAAGTAGGATGTGTTGGACATCACTGCCTTAGGGAGCAGCCTGCTTTCTCTCTCTCTGTTTTTAGTCCTTGTGTGTTTTTGTTCTGAATGGTAAGAGATAAAGTCGTGTTACGTTGCAACTTTCCAACACGAGTATTGATAATTTTATCTAACTTCTCTGTTTATCTGCTGTGAATACAAGTGTCTCTGTTTCATCTAAGCATCTTCATGTCCTAACAGGAAGTCAGTGATATGCTAATTGTTTAACAACGGATTCCCCAAAAGTATCTCAGTTTAGCCTGGGATAAACTCCCACGTTCCAAAGGTAGGTATAGGCTGCAAGGAGCAGAGGAAAGATCCGGGGCATCTCATCGTTTATTTCCCCATTTAAAGCGAATCACATTTTCATCACTATAGCGAAGGATGGAGGCGCAGAACCATAGAGCAAATAAACTGACACTGAGCTGTACTTGGCTGGAGTGGCTTAGAACTTGTCCCTGAAGATACACTGAGCATATTGATAGTGATGTTTGATGGGTGTCATTTAAAAGGGGGGACCCAGAGTTCCTCCCTTGAGAGTTTTTATTTTGAAATTCGGTTTTGGCGATTCCAAAGGACGGGGGGAAATATGCTCTTCAGAGATACTTTGATGAGGTTATGCGCTTGCATCTAGCACAGTGAGATCCTGGTCTATCACTAAGACCCTCTTGGTGCTACAATAATACAAATAATAATAATAATAATAATAATAATAATAATATCAGAGGGATGGGAAAGGCTGGATCATAATGCTGCTACTCTTAATTTGGTATATGCTGCCTAGATGCTATGGTGATGGGCATGTTAGCAACGCCTAGGTAGACAGACTTTGCAGCAAATGTAGGTGAATGCCTCAAAATATATTCTGTGGATGTTAACTTACATAAAACACTTCATTGGCTTTGGGTCGGTTTGCATCTGTTTTCTGTGAGTGTTCCAACAATCACATTTACCGGCAGGAATATGTGCAGAAACGGTGAACTGGAGAATTTCCAATTCACAACCGACACTATTTGCACCAAAAATCATATTCTGATGCATAAAAAAATTTTACTCATCCAATCAGGGCAGAGAAACATACCATGTGACCTAGGCCTCCAATCAAAACCAACCAAAGCAGCTCAGATTCCGAATTTCAAACCTTCAAAAAGAACTCAACTGAGCTATAGGATGAGTGTCAGTCACAGGCTCTTTTGTGGGGAACAGAGGCATTTTAGACAATCACATGCCGCCTACAGACAACTCCCAGATATCTTTGCCTGACGTTCTGGGACATGCACAGTGTGTGCAGTTTGTGGCAGGCTGCATGGAAGGGCTAAGGGCCTTGGATATTAACCGAGGTTGTTAGCCAGCCTGGCGACAGGGATGGGGCAGAGAGTAAGAGAAAGGGACAGACGACCTCCTAACACAGACCTTTGATGCACAGTTCCCCACTGGGGCCTCAGTGAGTGCCCCACCCTTAGAGAGTAAATTAACTCCATGGTGCTCAGTTTCCTGTGTGAGCCTCCCCACTGGTCTAGCCCCCCCAGTGCTCCTGCAGTCGGTGGGCAGAGGACGGGTGGGTTTGTTTGCCAAACGGTTTGCAAAGTGGATGCACAGAAACATTGGTCAGGGCTGCTCAGGTGCCGGCAGCCCTGCCTAGAAGGCAGAAGAGCTGAGGTTAAAGTGCTGCACAAGAGCCCAGACCCTAAGGTGAGTCTGCAGAGCATTGCTGGGGTGGAAGGGGACATTTCCGGCCCTGAGGGCGGTGTCAGACATTGACGTACTGAGAGGGGCTGGCTTAGTTACTTAAGGCCAGATTTGTAAAGGTATTTAGGTGACTCTGGGGGTTTCTGAAGGGCCTGGGCGCCTAATCCCCATTGGTTTGAATGCTTTTGGAAATCCCACTGGGTGCCTAAATACCTTTACAAATCAGGCCCTTAGTCCCTGGAGCTGCAGGTTGAGATGCTGGCAGAACAACTCCGCCCTTCATTCCACCAAAGGAAGGAAACTGAAGACCATGGAGTGAGGAGAACTGATTCCCAGGTCCACCAGTGACTCACATTGCGGGATCTTGGGAAAATCCCGTCAACCATTCTGCCTCAGTTTCCCCATCCATGCAATGGGGGTTGTATTTATTTGCCTGCCTCCTAGGAAGCTCTTGAGGCTAAATTAATGGCTGTGTGTGAAGTGCTTTGAGATCCTCAGGTGGAAGGCGCTAGGGGAGGGGAATGTGGATAGACACTGGGGGTGGGTAGGAAGACACCCAATAGTAATATTTATAAGCCATTACTAATATTCAAATATGCCTTTAAAGGGCAAGCCTGCAGGGGAAAAGGGTTAGAGAAAGCAGCCAGGAGAGAGCAAAGCACATGCTTAATGCAGACTGGTCTGAGACCTCACGGCTGTCTGAGACAGCTAGGTGATAATGCTGTGGAAGGGCGTCCCACCGACACGGCACCTGGCCCTTTTGGCAAGGACGGGGTGGCTGCCTGCCTATCTGCAAACGTGGGCATTCGCCTCTGTGATCCAGGGCATCCCTGGTCTGTCTGCTGAGACGGCCACTGGGGAGGTTAAAGAGCACCAGGGCTGGTGAATACACCATAGGCAACATGGAGGGAGAAGCAGTGACCTCATTTCACAGTACAGTCGCCCCCAGAGACCCTGACTGAGAGCAGGGCCCCATTGTGCTAGGTCCTGTACACACACCTAGAAAGAGACCACCCCAAAGAGTTTACAATGAAAACAGACAAGACAAAGGGTGAAAGGAAACTGAGGCACAGAGCGGGGAAGTGACTTTCCCAAGGTCACAGAGCAGGGTCAGTGGCAGAGATCCAGGTCTCCAGACTCCCAGCCTGGTGCCCTGTCCACTAGATTCGAACATGCTTTCCCAATTACCAGTCCCCTGAGCCATACAGTCCCCTCCTTTCTACTCACAGGAGCACTGCTCACTCTGTGAAAGCGCAGCTGGCTGGGCACAGTGGATGGAGTTTCACTTTCAAATTGGCTCTTGTTTAATACATTATCAGTCTGAGGTTATACGGGGAGCTCAGCATTTGGAGCCTTTCTTGACCAATCAAATTCTCAGTAACATATTGACTCCACCCAGCTTTTAAGCACAGTATATGTGTGACAGCTACAAGTATTATGCTGCTGCCTAGGATTATATATTACAAGTACCTGGCACAGCAATGAGCTCAGATCAGGAGTGGAAAAAAAACTTCATTAGCCCCTAACCCTAACTAACTCCCAGTTTGGGTAATGAGATCCTGGCTTCCTAAAGATCCACCCTTCTCCCGCCTGTTCTAAACTACCTGGTTGTGTTGCTGTGTGCTGTTACACAGCTGCCACCTCCACCCTAGAGCTAGCTGCATTTTGTTGGTGGTGGTGGAAGCAAAACCTCTTACCTACCCTAGGTGTGTTAGGAGGCTAAATTCACTAATGCCCAGAAAGTACTGTGAAGCCTGCAGATGAAAGGAGCTGGAGGAAGGCAAGGAATCCTCACTGATCGTCAGTATTAGAGCTGGGAGACTGCCATGATGGGTGCCAAGCCTAACAGATAAGAACCTGGAGAGATAGGACAAGAGTGTGGTAGAGTGCACATGTACCTGGGTTACTGGGCATGGATACCTCTGCTTGCATGTGCCCCGTATGGTGTCTGTGCACCTAGGCCTGTACAGTATCTCTGGGTGTTTGTGGGAAGGACGATTTGATAACTAACAAGATGGAGGTTGCAATGGCAGTACAGAACCAAGCGCAGAGTCTGGGGCGTCACAGCTCCACGGACCCTGGTCTCTGTTGTCCTTCACTGGGATGTGCAAGCTGCAGTATCTGAAGGCTCAAACCCACCCCCAAGAGCAGCTCACTCGGTTCTCCATGTTTCTTTCCCCCCAGCTGCGTTAAAGTCATTTATCAGAACCCTCCATCAAACCGCAAGCTGCACGTGACAAGCCCTGGGAGCTTCCTCCCCCCTCCCTGAGCAAGGCTCCTATGTTTCTAACCAAGCCTCGTCCCCGTCTCTATGGTGATGCAAAAAGTCGTGTCCAACCCGAAGAGCCAAGAGCCTCTGTGACAGTCACGGATGTTTGTAGCTGGACTCCTGCCCAGAGGAGAGTCCTAACCCCAGCTGTGCAGTCACCAGTTACTCAAGTCTTTTGCAGTTCAGCATCAGCACGCCCAAGGAATTGCTCCATGAACACCCCTCCCCTGGCAGGGGGGCAGGAAAACACTAGCAGGGACAGGAAACTAGGCCCTGTAGGTGGGGCATAAATCCTTTGGATATAAATCGTTCCCCTCCCTGCTCTCTATCTAACCCAGGACTGGTTAATGCGCAAGAGAATTTGTTCAAGTTGGAGTTGTTCAAGTTATAGAATCACAGAACCTATAAATAGGTCTTCGATCGATAGGTGATTGATAGGTCTATCAATCACCAATTATATTTCCCTATAGCCCCTCTGCTATAGTAGATGTCAGGGCCGTGAAGGTCAGTTTCCCCTTGGAAAATAAAATTATTCATGCTTAGTCTGGGTAGTTTCTTAGCTTGAATGGTTTTATTTACACTCTATACACCAGTCCTGGAACAGAAGTGGTCACAAACAGCATATGGGCAATCCCCTCTTTCTGACATCTCAGCCCAAATACCAAAGCCTGATTCCCAGGAAGCTACTCTGCCCTAAGAATTTAGTAGATCAAGGCATCCAGAAAACTCTCCAGCTGTTTGCAACAGCATCGCCAAAGAACTGTATCATAAAACAACAATACAGCTTTTCTTCCAAGACTGAACACCGCTTGCACACTAAGAAAAACTTGCAAGACTATGTGTAACAGCACCATCTGCTGACACCTGCCGTAACAGTATTATAGTCCCTGAAAACATATTATAAAAATTCTTCATGAAAAGTGCCTGCAATCCACAGAAAATTTTGACAATTATTTTTTGTTTTCATCCAAATTTTCCGTAGGAGAACGAAGACAATTTTCCAACCAATTCTCTTTATATCACCTATCCCATAGACCCTCACATACCCTCTCCCCACATTTTATCCGCCTTCTCATCTTCTTACTTCACAAAACCTCGTTGACGCTGTGACTTCCTGGAATGCTAATACAATCCTAGCCACTCAGCTTTCCGCCAGCCCTGAAACACTGCCTACTAGAGACGCTGCTTCCTGGAACAGCAACACAGCAAGGGCAAAGGCACTAGTCAGGTGCTGAGACATCATCCCCGAAGCACACCTGGCTCCTTCTCCATCAACCTGCAGCATCCATCAGGAAGGTGGGTAGCGATAGAGAGAATGGGGACGAGAAAAGGTGAGTAATCACATTCACTCCTGTAGCAATGTGTGGTCTCTGCCCCTTTTGGGATACAGAAAATGGGGTGACAGAGACCTCGGCACAGTGTGATAGGGGAGAACTAGCCCTCCAAAGCTTGGTTGCTTCTCCAAACTCTTAGGACTTGTCTAAGTACATAATACGTCCTCTGGGGATGCCATACTAGCGCGCCGCTGGCCAGGACAGGTGTCAATCAGAGAGCAGAACTGTTCTAACCAGTCACAGTTCACTAAAAAGGCGGGACAAAGCAGGTCTAGTGCTGAACAGGAGCGAGAGGCAGCAGGAAGTGGAGTGATAGTGACCTGTGCTCCTAGTAGGATTGCCAACCCTCCTTTTAATTAAAGATTACGTTACGTGATGAAACCTCCAGGAATATGTCCAACCAAAATTGGCAACCCTAGCTCCGAGGGCAGGAGGGAACAAGAGGAATGTTAACACCACCTTTCATCTGCAGTTCTCAAAGTCTCATCCACTCCACCCCACTGCGAGCTGTCATCATCCTCCTGGTACGACTGGCCAGACTGATTTCCAGAAGGGGCAAGTGACTTGTCCCAGGTCACGTGACACTCTGTGGTCGAGCCAGAAAGAGAACCCAGGAGATCTCCCTGTTCCCCTGCCCTACGCATTAGATCAGTGTCCTCACTACTGGAATGGCTGCCATAGCAAGATACTTGCTATGAAAAAATTACTTGCCTATGAGAAATAAGACTGGGACAGAGCTGGGAATAGAACCCAGAATGTCCTAGATCCCAGGCCTGAGCTCTCATCACTGGACAACACTCCCTACCATGGTACCCAGTCCCAGCATGCAACGGCAGCTACTGAAAGGAGAAACTTCCCAGCCCCCAAAATGGACACAAGAAAACCAGCACCACCAGAGCGGGCTCTGAACAACACAGGACCAGTTTGGTACACGCCAGCCACCTTGGCTGGAGTGGTGGTTTCATGACTCAGTATTTCCAACATCAATAGCTTGCGATATCCAGAAAAGCGACAACAGGTCTGTGTGGGGCAAAGGTAAATGTGGGTCCGGTATTAGGGACGTCTCACCTAATGAGGGACGTTTAGGAACTGTAGATGTTAGCATGCATCTAGGGCCATCGTCTGGGGGCCAGTGCAGGATCCCACTAGGGCACATTTCTCCATGCTTTTCTAATTTTAAACGACTCAAGCGATGGAGCTTCCGTCATTTCCCTTGGGAAATTATTCCACAGACTCAAGGGTCTCGCAGTTAGGGAGTCAGACCCTCCTCCCCCTGTCCGTATTCAGCCTATAATCTTCCATCGCTCCATTTCATCCCAGTCAGTCACATCCTCTCCCTCCTGGATTCTTACACAGGTCAGCAGCTCAGCGTCTGATGCTTTCATGAAAGCACACCTCCTGAAAGTTCCTGAAAGCACACCTCCCTTTGCGAATAGGGCTGTCAGGACATCTGCCCCCTATGGCACTACGTGATGGGCTGGGACAAACAAAATAATTCAGTCCCGCACATGGCAGCGGCTCCGCTCACCCAGTCCCCTAGATGACATGCTGCTTACTGGACTAGCTTAGCAACTACAGACATCCCAGGGTTCATTCCTCCTTTGTTTCCTGTCCAAGCACGTGTGGTACTGTTCTGGGAACAGCCACTCCAAATTCCTGACCAGTCCCCACAGAATCCAGCACAGGACAGGCATGTACAGGAGTTTGGGAGGGACGTGTGGCTACTTCTGCAGCGTAGACAGGATCAATACAGATCGTAATCAGAGACCTGGCTATCAAATCTCAGTGCCTTCATTCACGGAGCTCGCTCTATCCTTAAGACACATGCTAATTCCCAAGTGGTTAAGACTGACTTTAATGCTAGCCTATTTATCTGGGTGGATCTCAAAAATGCTTCACAATCATTAATTCATGACACCTCTCGTATGCCTGCCAAGTGGGTCAGTATCACTAACCCCACTTACATGCAGGGGTAAGTCGCGACAGAGAGGCAAAGGGACTTGCCCAAGTTCCCAGGGCGAGTCAGAGGCAAAGCTGGGGATAAAATCCCTTCTGATTCCCAGCTCGCTGCTCTAACCGCTACCCCAGACCCCTGCTCTGCGTTCCCACTGACATACAGGTGCTAGTTTAGGATTGTTTTAACAAACAAACCCCCCCTGTTATCACAGAGGGATAAAGGCCTGATGCTCGTTCACACCAAGGCCACTTGACACTACTCTGGCACAAATCACACTTATCCTCACTTTAAAGCTGCTCTGGCAGTGTAAAGCAAAGTGGCCAGTGGAGGATCAGGCCCTAAATCCATCAATATTCTACACTGCTCTGGCTTTGGAAAATCTTCCCCCCCAGGGAAACAAGCCGGCTCCCCTTCCTGTTCCACAGATGCCTCCTCGACCATACAGGCCTGGCACTAACACTGCAGGACCACCTTTGGCACCTGGAGGGCTGGAGGTCAGTCAATACCTGCAAGGAGGCTGCCCACGCAGGCCAGAATCGTGTGGCGCTTTGTGTGATGTAGACACAGAGAAATGGACCAAGACTCATTAACCCCATTTGACCTCGACCCCTCAACAGTCATCGGATGGGCTCCCACCCAGCCAGGTGGGATTCAGAGCAGCGGCACAGCAGTATCAGAGCTAGCTTCCCTCTCTAAAACCTTGACACCACCTACTGCCCTACCGGAGCTCGCAGCCTTTGCATGAGACGCAGTAACCGGCACTCTCCGTCATCTCTCCCCCTACAGCCGTTTTCACAGGACGGGCGCTACATCCAGTCCAGCCTCCCAAGGTCCCCATCCAAGATTTCCCCATCCTCTGCCCCCGCCTTCGCACAGCCCTTTATTCAGGCCCTGGTTATGGAAAGAGGATCCTCTGACGCCACTGCCTTGCTCACTCGTCTCTGCACAGTTCTTCCTCACACAACGCACCGTCAACCTGTGGAACTCCTTGCCTGGGGATGTTGTGAAGGCCAAAACTATAACAGGGTTCAAAAAAGAACTAGATAAGTTCCTGGAGGATCGGTCCATCAATGGCTATTAGCCAAGATTAGCCAAGATGGGCAGGGATGCAACCCCATGCTCCGGGTGTCCCTCACCTCTGTTTGCCAGAAGCTGGGAGTGGACGACAGGGGATGGATCACTTGATGATTATCTGTTCTGTTCATTCCCTCTGAAGCACTTGACATTGGCCACTGTTGGAAGACAGGATACTGGGCTAGACGGACCATTGATCTGACCCAGTATGGGCGTTCTGATGCACAGGCAATAGAAATGCAGACTGCGTGTCAGCGTAACCACATCCCTTATCTGCAGCAGGTTGGCCTCCTTTCACCAAGCTGAACGCGGAATTACAATCGGCGTCTGTGGGTGGCTCGAAATGCACACGCTGCAACAGGTGCCAATGTGAGCCGGGGGTGGAATAGTTAATGCCAACCGAGAATGGCAGCTCCTTTTCTTCTCCCTTGTTGGCTGTGCCTGGGGCAATCCTGCGTTTTGGAATGGACCCTCCAAGCCGGAGACGGGTCTTGCATGTTAAAAGGTGACACAATGTTGCCAAACTGGCAGGACTGGGACTGGGAGATTCAAGCGGTGTAGCCCAGAGGGAGGGAGTGTTGCCTAGTGGTTATAAAGCCCGAGCCAGGGGTTCTGAGTTTTATTCCTGACTTTGCCACTGACTTGGTGTGTGATCCTGGGGTAAATCACTTCACTGCTCTGTGCCGGGGTTTCCCACCAGCAAAATGAGGTCAGGCTCAGTGAGCGCATGTTTGGAAAGCATCTTGAAATCATCAGGGGAAAGGAGCTATGTTGGCATAAGGACTTATGCGATCCTCCTCCTCCTCCATGTGGCTGGTTGGGATTGCTGTATCTCCTCACACCACAGCAGGGATGCCAACATACCGATCTCCTACCCGGGCAACTTGGAGCCTCTCTCTTTAAAAAGCCAAGTGCTACCAGCTTGGTTTGAGGGGGATCAGGCTTTTCCCTTGGACTGCGCCACAGGCTGAAGATGCCTCCCCAGGCAACGCCAGCAGCAAGCCCGCAACGGATGCATGCTGCCCGCCGTAGGAACAGAACTCTGGGAAGGGGCTAACTGTTGCAGCGTGGTCAGATGGGCCAGCAGCTCTCCCAAGCCCTGTCCATCTCTATTTTCCTCCGCAGCACGGAATGAGCCCCCCCTCTTCCTAGGGCTGGGCCTTTCCCACCGCCTTTCTGAGCATCACATTTACTGACCTCTCTCCACCCTTCTCAAAAGCAGGCCAAGAGCCTACACTGCCAAACCAGCACCTACCTACGATACACAGCTTCCTCCTGCTGCTGCTTCGCCATCTACTATAACTGTGCCCCCTTCACAAAGCAGCCAGGCACCATATCTGCCCACAGTGCAATCTAAGTCCCCAGCAGAGAAGCAAATGTTAAAGGAACTACATGCCAGATTGTTCCCTATACAGGAAAACACCACACAGAAGGCAGGAAACATGTCAAGGTTCCCCTTAGAGCTTCCTCTCGCTCATTCTGCTGTGGGCAGACTGATCCCTCACCCCCATGAAACTGACATGGGCTTTGTCCCACAAGACCCGTGGATCTCATCCCAGAGATGGCTGCATTTGTGATCCCTGCGTGTGCCAATGTGTCAAGTGCTTTGATCTCTCAGGCTGAAAAGCAACAGAAAAACCTACACTAGTAATTCACCCCCCACGCCGCACTTCTGCATCACATTCCTTCTTCCCTCCATGGGCCAATCTGCCCTGCTGTCATTTACATTTCAGTCTACTTCTCTACTTTTCTGAGACGTGTTCATTCCATCTCTCGGAAGGCTTGCTGTCCTTTCCCAGTTCCGTACTGCCAGCCAAGCCAACTGTTGCACTTCCCATTTCAAGCTCTCAGCGCAGATTTTCGTGGAAGTCTGCGGGCTAACCTTTTGCCACTTCAACACCACATGATTAGCAATGACACACGGGCCTTAGGCAACATTTTTCCCATCCTTCTTGTAGGAGTTGCAGCTAGACCACATTTCTCTACCATACCAGAATGGGGAGCTGTACTGAATGCCTTTGCCGACATCAAGAATCGTCTATTGTCCTCCCCCAAGCTTATCATCTTGACAAAGAGCGATATTAATGAGCCTCTTGAAAAACTCTGAAGAGCAGCCTGTTGAGAAACAAAGCTCGGGCTGTATCCCCTATTCTCTCCTTTCCCTCCTCCCTAGCCCTTATAGATTGCTGGCCAAAGCTTAGAAAGTCAGGAAAAATGATTTCTCTTCCTGGTTCTGTCACTGATTCACTACAGGACCTTTTTTTTTTTTTTTTTTTTAAACTCTTGGCTACACACACAAGTTGTATCAGTTAAGCTAAAATTATTTCTTATTTGTATTGCGGTAATGCCAAAGGACCCCAGTCATGGACCAGGACCCCATCGTGCTAGGCGCTGTACAAACACAGAACAAAGAGTCTCTGCTCCAAAGAGTGGACAATCTGACTGAGGTCTTGTCTACGTACAAAAATTGTACTGCTTTAGCTCTACTGGTACAGTTAAAGTGGGACAACCCTGTTAGGACAGATGCAGGTATAGCTGATATCTGTGTGGAAGGGGAATAGAGTATACTGGGATTAGGCACCATATAACTACGCCCACACAAAGGTTATAGTGGCATATCAGTAAAATTGCATGCCCCTAACTGACACAGCTGGTATAAAAATGGGGTAGAGATCAGGTCTGAGTTAAATTGGAGCAACCTTCCCCTTTTTCTGCCCCACATGGACCCATACAGGGCTAAACCTCCCTCGTGTAGGTTTAGCTTGTACCTGTAAATTGACCAATGCACACTCAACTGAAAAAAACCAGGTGTTTTGAATCGAGTCCCCCCACACAGATTTTTGCACTGGTTTAACTAAATCAATTAAAAAAATCCCCAAAAAACCCACACCATTAGCTAAACTGGTGCAACTCTATCTTCACTGCAGAGCTAGTGCAGCTGATCTGCGCCAGGGTCTGAGCACCTCAGCTAGCCTCACCTGGGTGTGAACCGCCAACTGCAAACCACACCTGAGTTACCGCGTCCTCACTGGCACTACCCTCCCCTGTGTCCCTCGCCAGGACATGCGCTGCAGTAAGCTGAGCCGCTCTGTGATTCCTGTGCAGTGGGTTGTGGGAGAACTCATCCGTCACTCTGGGCACATGGGAGGAATTGTAGGAAGGCACTGGAGGAATATCAGCATTCCAGTGATTTAGCCTGGGTCCTCACTGCAAAGTGGGCAGGCTGCCCGTCTGAGTCTAAGTGGAACGTGGGGTCTAACACTCACCCCACGCTGGGCTAGCTAGCCTGGGTTAAAAGCACCACTTAACTCAGGTGAGAGATTTTTGTGAGTGGGGGATTAGGGGCAACCCCCAATTAAAGAGCCACCACTTCACCTGTGCAGTGAAGACAGACCGTGTGGTTGTGGGTCAGGCTTTAATCTCTCTGGCTGGGCTTATCAAAGGAGCCGAAAGGAATTGTCCCCCAACCTCCTAAGGCTACTTTGAAAATCCTAGCCCCTGTGGCTCAGTTTCCCCATCTCTAAACTACCAATTCGTGGCACAGCTGAAGTTGATGCGGGTTGAAGGTGTCCAGCATCTCTTAGGAGCAGGCCCAAAAGGATATGACCAGAGTTCTAGGGATGGACATAGAAACCTGGCCATACGGAGGAAACGAACCCCAAAGCCAGGAAGACCCCATTTCCAAGCCAGTGCTTTGGAGGGAGTGCAATAGAGGAAGCTGACTGAATCAAAGCAGAATTGTCCTGCATTCGTTTCCTTTTCCAGGAGGTGTCAGTGAGTCTTTCAATACAAAATCACACCAAGCCAATTTATGGACCTGACCTGGCTTAGTGCACGGTAGCGAATTTTCTTCAAATGCCTCGTGGTGCCACTGACTTGGGGCCTGATTTTCGGAAGCGCTGCACGCCCAGAACTCCAACCAAAGCTAACGGGAGCTATTGGTGCTCAGCACTTCTGAAAACAAGGCCCCTATCATCCCACTGCAGCCGAGTGGACAGAGCACTGGACTGGGACTTGGGACCCAGGCTCTATTCCTGGCTCTGCCATTGGCCTGTGCTGGGTGACCTTGGGCAAGTCACTTCCCTGCTCCGTGCCTCAGTTTCCCCACCTGTAAAATGGACATAGTGACACCGACCCATCGTTGTAAAGCGCTTTGTGATCCACTGTTGTAAGAGGTAGGTATTATGAACTAGCCTTTAATCCCCATGGTCTCTCTGCCTTCCCATCTTATAAACCCGGGCTACCTTTGCAATCTCCCAGCTCCTTTCCTGTGGTCTACAAGGGTTTCATAATAGCTGGAAGTCCCTTTATAAACCTGAACCATTTAAATTCCCAGGCAACACGTTTCATTTCTTTTCTCCTCTCCCTGGGCCACTGGGTTTAGGAGGCAAGAAAAGTTTAGCTAAATCGCATGCATGAGGGCAACAGGAATGTACAACACCACAACACGTTGCACCTCCAGGGTGCCTTCCATCTTGTCTAGGTTCTTACCCCACACCCACACCACCAGTCTGGCTGAGGATCTCAGAGCATTTTGCAAACATTCACTTAGTCTCCACCCAAAGAGACAGGAAATTATACCCCCACTTGTACAGATCTGGAGATTGAGGCTCAGGGAATTTCGCTGCCTTGTCCAAAGATCATGCCTGCTCCATGGCAGCGCTGGGAACAGAACCCAGATCTCTTGACTCTCCGTTCTTAACCACAAGATTACCCTTCCTTCCTGCACAGATACGTGAACATGCCCGTGTGTTAAGAGAACTACGCTCAACCCAACAGTTTACCACATCCCCAGCTGCCAGGCCTTGGGGCGGAGGAGAGCAGCGTAAGAGACTACTACATTTCACTATCCAATTGCTTTAAAAACAACGGCTGGGAGTGGCAAAGGAGTTAGGTGCCTGGCTCCCACTGGCTTTCATCTAATCCACCCTACCATAGAGAGTGCGCCTGGGCTGAATCAGGGCCGTTAGTCACTTCAGTCGTTTTAAACGCTGTTGGGTGCTTTTCTTCCCTGGAACAAGAGCCTTCTTTCAGCAGCATACAAGGCTGAAGGAACGGCATACACCTCCCCATGGCGCTTCACCAGAACAGCAGGGGAAGCTCATGATAACGGGGGAATCTCTGCTCCGATGCAGTCTCCTCTAACCTCAGCTTTAATGGCTTTGCATTTCTGATGTAATTAGCATATAGGAACCAGCAGCAAGACAGCAGCAGGCTTGTGTGGGATGGAAACAAATCTAGGCCTAAAGGAGTGGCTGGATACCTTGTACCAAGGGAGACTTGATCTTCCCCATCTACGGTCAGGTTGAAACTCTCAGAATGGCGAGATCTAGCACGGGACAAAATGAAAACATCCTTTTACAGCACATGGCAACACACGCACACTATGGCAAGCGCAAAGAAGCTGTTGCTCTCACTGGCCAGAAAATGTTCTCACCCTGTTACTGAAGCTTGCGGGAATAATGGCTTGAGATGCAAAGGCTGGGGGAGGGAAGCCTGGATTCTGCTCTGACAAGGAAATCTGGAAAAATGGCACCATGGGGGTTCCATGCCCAGTTTACAAGATGGTATTTTTCCTCTTCCTCCCCTTCCAATGCCCAGCCCTGCATACCCATTTGGGGCTCCGAGAGTCAAGCTGGGCTTTTTCTGCCTTGTGCTTACCACAAAGACCCAGGCCTTGGTTAACAATTCTGTAGACAATGCATCAGGCTGAAGAGAACTCAGCTCCTGCTTTCTGACTTATGTCAGCTGGGCACTGCTAACTGGAGTAACAAAGGAACACCAGTGTATTGTTGACACTAAAGCAAAGAGATAAATCTCTGGACATGCAGGGAGCAGATCTGTGGGATAACAAGGTGCTGTTTTAACAGTCACTTTCAGAGATCTGCCCCTACTGTGTCATTTGTTCTGTCAGGCAAGGACTGGATCTCTCTTTCTATACAGGGTCCGGGCACACTGACAGCTCTCAACACAATAATGAAAGGAAATCACAATGCAGCGGCCATCATGGCACGTCACTGTACGTTTTACTCTTCATCCTCTCCCCTATTGCAATACCCAACAGAGCTAGCAGTCCCAGGTAAACATTGCTTGGCCCACAATTTCCTTAGACAGACATTCCTTTTGGATATTCTTTTAACTGATTTCACAAAGGCCAAAGGTGGACACACATCAGCGAAATTCACACGTAACCAAGTGTCAGATCCGTTTCTTAGAAGCATGTGGAATAGGGCTATTCTGGGCCTGGACTATTCCTCCACAAAGGCAGCATCACAGCATAAAGAGCCAAAACCCTCATTTGTTTCTCAGCCTGTCCCCAGGCAGAATTCCCATTGAGTTTGGCAGAATCTGACCCCGAAGGAACAAGGTAATTTCCCTGCTATTCAGTTGTTGGGTGAATCAGCCCTAACATGGAGGAGAAAAGGTGAAAGGAGGGAGTCCCAAGGTTTGTTTCGTTCCATGCATGAGTCTGTGGCAATTTCAAAACTCATCACACATACATGCAGCCACTGCCAAGCAGTGCTTCTCCTTCAGGTGCAATATTTCACATTCCTTTGGGTGCTTACATCGCAGGTTGTGTTCCAGATTACAAAACCTCTGAACAAACAAGTTCTTCCGACCCAAATTCCAGGGCCAGAGTCTAAATTATGTGTAACTTTTAAAACAAAACAGGGTACTTGGGGGGAGAAATCCCGCAATTCTCGTCAGAGTATGATAAAATTGTTTCTACTGAGCTGAATACTGTAGGTAGAAGAAACATTTTTTAAAACGAGGCATGCTGGGGTTTGGATTCTCTATAACTCAGGAGCCTTTTGTGAAGCTTATGGGTGATCAGGATAAAAACAAAAACAAAAACAAAAACGTTTTTTGGCAAAACCCTAAAGAAGTGTTTTTAAAAAAAATGCTCTTCCTTTCAAGAGAGGGGGTGAAATGCAACAGGAAGGAGACAAGTGCGTATCAAAACGAGAAAGAAAAAAAAAGAAAGAGTTTGGTTTCCTTACCTGGGGATAAGGTGGGTGAGAAACAGTGTGGAGCAGCTAGAATTCGAAGATTTCCACCCCCAAAAAGGGGTTACTTTCTAACTAATCTTTTTGTGAAAACCCCATTGCTTGGCCCTCGCTTAGACGAATGCGAATCAAAGCCCGAGCCTGTTGATAAGCCACGGGACTGGCTATACTGGAGTGCGCAGTGGGTGTTTTTTTTCCCTGCTGCAGTCCATTGAGCTGCAAAGAAGCATCCAGCCCTGCCTCGTGCCTCTCAACATGTCTGTGACCCCCAAGGGCAAAACAGAGAGCAGATCCGGACTCAGAAACCCCAAAGCCCCTCCCCTGTTGCTCAGGGGTCTCATTTTGTACTCACTTTCAGCTGGGATTTGGACACTTTGCCACTTTTCTCCACATCCAGGGCGGTGAAGGCGTACCAGATGGATTTTAAAAGCTCTGCTCGCAGGTCCATGGCTAGAGGCGCAGATGACAGAGCCTGCTCTGTCAGCGAGGAGGATCCGGTTTCAGGAAACTGACTCTCTCGCTCCAACAGTCCTCAGAAACCTGCAATTAGAATGGAGGAGCAGCAGCGCCACCTACTTGACTACACCTCGGATAGGCCCCACAATGCTCCTCTGCCATCTTCCTGCCTAGAGAACACTCACCTTTCTGCCCTCAACAGAGGGCATTAGTCCACCTTGCTCGCCTCTGCATTCCCTTCCCTCGTAAGCCCCCTGCCCCCAGATTTTAGGCATAACACAGGACTTGGGACTGGATAATACTTAGCACTTAGCCTGCACATACTCAAAGCACTGTAAAACACATTGATCTGTTAGCTGGCTCCCTAAAGCCAGCCTGGTTGGTACAACACATTGTAATGATCTCACAGTGGGACTCAGACCATTAGCCTCAGCACGTGCTCCCCAGATTCCCAGTGCCCATGCGGCTGCTGCATTTATTCTGCCGAAAACCTCTGCTAGGCATGGTGCTTCAGTGCACCCGCAAAGGGGGAACGAATGTCATTCAAAGGGCGGAAAAATTTTGCTTTTGGCTCAGTTTGAAAACAGGCCCGAGAATCCCAGTTAGTGGGAATTGCCAAGGGGTTGGCAGCAACTCAGCCACGAGACCTAAGGGTTACCCCAAAACCTTTTATCCACGGCAGAGGAAGAAATCCCTCCCCGGCTAGTTCAAGAAGTAGCTCCCCATTTGCAGGTTTAAATACAGAGGACAGTTCACCCCAGCACCAGCACAGCCCGGTGCAGTCCAGGAGAACTCAACCCAACAGGAACTTCTGTTAACTCCCGTCAGGCTCACACACACACACTTAAGGGAGGTGATGGAGAAGGGCAGAGGCGTCTGCCATCTGATGAGTGGAGTTATTGGCGTGTCTCAGAGGAGGCTGCGTGCCTGGCCCTGCCCCCCGCAAGATCTTCATCCTTTTACAGCCTCCGCAGAGATGGAGACGACCTACTGACAAACAGGACTACGCAAGTCCTAGGGGAAGAAGAATGGTTTAATGGCAAGGCACTGGACAGGAACTGAGGAGATCTGGGTTCTACTCCTGAGAATACCCATGGTGAAGATTTCAAAGCCAGCAGCACGTCCTTGTCCATTCACTACTCCCTACTTTTGGGTGGTTTCCTGTGTGATCTTGGACAAGTCAATTCATCTCCGTAAGCCTCAACTCCCCCCAGCTGTAAAATAATTATAATCCAGACCTACCTCACAGGGGCGTGGGTAGGATAAATCGACCAATGAGGTGCTCAGACACTACCAACAAGGTCCATGTAAGTTTCTAGATAGACAGAAAATGAATGGGAGTGGGGAAGGTGTCTAGTAACTGACCAATGAGCACACAGAGAAATTGTAACACTTTCAGACTGAGCCCAGGCCCAGAAAAGGGGAGACAGCCCCCTAGGGAGGGATTCTTTACCGTCTACTAGAGGATCTGACTGGATTCAAATGCTAACATTAGCCTGTAAGAGAAATAAGCTCCTGGGACGTCTGGGAGACGCTGTTCAGCTGATTGGCACAATCACCTATTGCTGAGGCACAGGGGATGCTGCTTAGGTCCTTACTGGTTTGGCGACCAAGCCCCTAAGACGGGGCAGGAAAGAGAAAAAGAATGTAAACTTAGAAGCTTTATTGAGTACATGTCAACCCCCCTCTTTCTCCCCCTCCCCCGGGCTGCAGGGATTGAAAAAAAGAGGAAAGGATATTAAAAAAAAAACAAAAAAAACCCCTTTAATTAGTTTTATTTAAACTCACTATTTACATCTAACTCTAGCTTGTGCCCCGAGAAGTGCTGGCCTGCCCACGTGGAGTGCTCTACCCTCCCCACAGCAGCTGAGTTTGGAAATGAACTTGGCTGTTGAGTCAAAAGGGAGGGGGGTAAGGAGAAAGGGAGAAGTGCTGTCAAATCCAGGCTAATGTGGATCCTGCCGCCCTCAGCTTGTGCCGGTGATAATCTCTGACTTCCAGCGTCAAGAAGTGATCGTCGTCCAAAACACCGAGACCAGGACAGCCTGGGGTTGCTTTGATGGGGCTTTATTGCTTCTGTGCATATGCTGCTTACGTGCCACTTGTGTTTGTGTTTCCGGGGGAGGTGCATGTCAGACCATCTGTGTTCATCCCTGGAGCACCTGGTGTGAGAGAGCAGGAACTGCCTCTCCGAAATGATCGCTGACTCCTGGTGGTGCCCTGAAGCTAGTCTCTGCAGTTCCATGCGGGGTGTAGCAGATCATCTTGCCTTGGAATTCCAACTCTTGGCCACAAAGGAACACAAGAGCTCCCGCCCTGCTCTGGACCCAGGGGACGTCAGTGTCCCTGGAAAATGAGCAGGATAGTCCTGGATGGCAGCAGAGCGACTGCTCGGGATCCAGGAAAGCTTTGAAGTCTCCAGCCAGATTTCTTAGAAAGATGTCGCTGTAAGCGATAGGAGAGCCCTTTAAACAGGGTCACTCTGGCAGCCCAGAGAGCTCCTGTATCTGCTCTCGCTGCCTGCCTAGCGCACAAGCTGGATGCATGTAACAGTTATCAGGGACCCCCTTCTGCATTCACGGGTTGTACCATGCATTACAGTTTGTCTTCTGTGCAGCAGCCGGGGGGCTGTTTCAGATCCTGAAACCCCCAACCAAACACGAGGGGCCATTTGATTGCCATCCCTGCTCCACTGAAGCCTCCCTGTCCACAGGTTGCGCAGTGCCTCAGCACCCGTTCTCAGACACGGCCGCATTGAGCATTACGGACTCCTGCTGAATTGCTGCTGTTGCCATGCTGATGGCTTCCTCCAGGCTCTGCTGCTCTTCCAGCTACAAGAGGAGACACACGAACGAATGGTATCATTTTCCCAAACACGCAGACTAAATTAATCTGTATTTTACCAGGACACCCCGGGGCAGAGATGCAAGAGGGCTGGGGTGAGGTAGAAGAGAAGGAGTGAGGAACATGGGTGCAGAGGATAGAGGAATACCAAGTGCTGGGACAAAGCAGAGGGGAAGGAATACGGGTGCTGGGAAAGGACAGACATATATAGGTGAGAGGAATACAATCGGTGGGCAATGGGTGCAGAGTAGGAGGAACACAGAAAAAGGGGGTGCAGTGGGGCGTAATGGAGTGCTGTGTGTTCAGGAGACTGCTGTGAGTGAGGCAGGCACTATCAATACCTCGAAAAGGGGGAAGATCATGGGTGATGGGGAAAGGCAGATAATAAATAACAATAGATGTTACTGAAACATTACAAGGAAAGTTACCAGGACAAGGCAGGTGGGAGCTGAGTACACAGGTGGACACAGAAAACAGCTGGGAGTTAAAAGGAAAGAACACTGAGGGACACAGAAATCCAGGTGCTGAAGCAAAGCTCAGCCCTGGACAGGGTGTCACATGGTACCTGCACTGCAATATGAGTGCCGCAGGCAGTTGCGAGCAATGCTACTTGCTGGTGATGGAGGGATGCGATGGCTGACCCTTCAGACATCACTGCCCCAGCGGTGACTATTGTAACCTGGAAAACAGACAACCAAATAAATTACATGCCCAAAAGGTCTCTTCACGCCCAGAACAATCCTGAGTAAGCAGAAAGAAGCCCATACCGGCTGCGTCTCAGTCCCATCCGCACTGACCATGGTGACGGTGTGCGTGCCGGAAGCCGCAAGGTCTTCCTGTGGCATTGTGATGGTGCCACTCTGCGTTACCATGCTGATGGCACTGCCCAGTGCCTGTAAGTCCTCGTGGGACAGACTGACCTGTGACGAGAAAACAAATGGTCAGCCATCGAAGGGTTAACAGGGCACAGCTTGTACCCAGGTGGGTTTCCAAGGGGGCTGTTCTGCTGGACAAAGAGGATACCGTGGGGGTACCAGCTGCCCCTCTGCCCGCCCCTCTTCTTTATCCCACTTTGCTTTTCTCCAGTGCTTCCCATGCAAGACCTTAAGCAATTCCTGGGCTTGGCAGCACAACTCCCATGAAGAAGGGCAGGACCATGACTCCATGTTACAGATGCATGACCCAACACATAGATAGGTGAAGTGACTTGCCCAAGGTGACATATAGTCAGTGGCAGAATCGGAACTAGAACCCAGGAGTCCTTCTCCCAGTCCCCAGCTCTCATCATTTGACCTCATCTCCTTCCCACTTTAAGCATCTTCTGCCATGCTCATGGGGGCAGTTAGTTAATTTTCTGTGGCAGCCTCGTAAGCAAATTGAGGAGCTATTCTCAGCAGCTACTTCCTGAGCCCTGTGCTGCAGAAACAGGCTTCCACATTTAGCCCTCAAGCCCTGCTGCAGAAGGCTGTGTTTGGTCAGAGAGGGGGACATGGCCAGTGGTTACAGGGATGTAATTTAAATAGCAAGCAAAATACAATCCAAATCCAGCCAACGCCAACAGAGACTGAAAGCTGCTACCACCAGATGAACACTCAGTGGACAATGGCAAATGTGTTTGGTGAGCCTCAGGCAGCTCCCACTGGACAAATAAAGCACCTTCTTAGCGGCACTCTCAGCAGAGGTCAAGGAAACTGAAACCTCCTTAGCCCTCCATGTCAAAACTGACGCATGAGGGCAGGGACGCGTGGAGGAAGCTTGAACTGGTTCTGCCCAGGCTGCACCAGATTGATGGTTACAGCCCGCTGCTCTCCAGCATCTTTCAGCAGCATGGCACTCAGACAAAAATGAACCCTAAACTCAAAGTTAAGATGAAGCCCGGCCCACATCGCACACCCCAACGCGACCGACCGACCGTGTCTACCTAATGGTAAAGGAAAGGACCTGACAGCTGTCCAGGAGGATAGAGAACATGTGGCTGTTAGAAGCAGTGACCAGCTCTGTTAGCTGCACCCCGAATTCTCCCTGGTCTCTGTACCTGCTGTGTTCCATCCTGAGAGATAAGTGAAACCTGGGTAGGTATGCCATCCTCCTCCTCCTCCTCCTCCTCCGAAAGGAAAGCAATCTGCTGGCGCTTCAGCGGGGGCCCCCGCTCTGCAGCCGCAGCAGCTGGGCAAAAGAGAAAGGAAGCACCAGTGAGAAGGGCAGCATCTGGATGTGGCACTATCTCTATGACCCTGGGATCTGCCTGCTCTCTGACGGGATAGGACAGCGCAACAGATAAGAGCATGGGATCGTAATGACAATGGCACAAGGTGGGTCTGGAAGGTGGGGCTCAGTCTGAGTGGCTGCGGGCCTAGGATGGGGGCACCTTCCCGCAGAGCTGGGTGTGAACGAGAGGAGGGGCTGGAGGCCCAGGCTGTGGGGGCTCAGTCTCCTCCCCCTCCCCCCATAGAACTGGGTGTGAGCAAAGGGAGGGGCTGCAGGCCCAGGCTGGGGGGGCTCAGTCTCTCCCTTTGCTGCACTGTCTAATCTGAGCCCTGCCTGGGCTGCAGGAGGACGTGGCCCGCACCTTCCAGCTGCTGCTGCTCGTAGAGCGCCTGCTCGCTCTCCTCCGTGGCCTCCAGCTCTCCGTGGGCGCTGCGCTTGTGCATGGCCAGCGTGGAGGTCTGGCGGTAGGTCTTCCCGCAGTTGTTGCAGGTGTAGGGCTTGCAGTGAGTGTGGACCACGTGGTGTTTGTACAGACTGGAGTACTCAGTGAAGCGTTTCCCGCAGCCCGGCACAGTGCACATGTACGGCTTCTCGCCTAGGACGGGGAGAGAGGCGGTCACGCAACGGGGCGGCGCCACAACAGCACTAGGCATGCTGTCAACGTTGGAGCCGGCACAAGCATTACATCCATCCTCACCCTGCCAAGGGGCGGCGTAGGGATTCACCCCATTTCATATGGGAAACCAAGGCACAGAGAAGCCAAAGGATTTGGCCAAGGTCACCCCGTGAGTCAATGGCAGAGCCAAGAACAGACTCCATTAGTTCTGCCTCCCAGTCCTGGGCTCTGTGAAGCATTTTCCAGGCAGATCTCCCTCCACTCTGCACAGCCTGCTGTGTCTCTCTCGTAAACACACGGATCTGTAGAGCCTTTGCTACCTTTATGGAGCATTTTATTAGTCTATTTTACAGGGGAGCAGTGGGCTACAGAACCTCAGCCCCGCTGCAGTTAACAACTAGAGTTTAAAAAGGTAAGGGCGAGCAGCTACCATGCTTCCGGGGCATAAACTGACAGAAGGTCAGTGTCAGGAAGGGAGCTTTTCGCCTGCAGGTCCATCACAGAGGGTTGTTTTGCCTTCCTCTGATCACCACGGTGGGAAGCAGGATACTGGAGTTGATGGAACAATAAACTGGCCCAATAAAGGGACTCCTATGACCTTCACTGCCTTACTTACCCTCAAAATCTGGAAAGGGAAAATTTGGCCAGGTGATAGAAATCTATGGAACTGGACAGCCAGGCACAGGCAATGTTGTCACTTGGCTATGGACTCAGTTGTCTTTCCTACAGGGGGAATTATACCCTCTCCCCCAGTTTACCTGTGTGAATTCTCATGTGGTTCTTGTAGTTGGTGGCACTCGTGAAGCCTCTCCCGCAGTTGGGCTCGGGGCACATGTACGGCCGCTCCCCTGTGTGTGTCCGGATGTGGACCTTACGGATGTTGGAGGTGGTGAACGAGCGGCCACAGCCTTCAAACGGGCATTTGAAGGGACGCTCACCTTCATCAACAAAAAGAAGAAAGGTAGGGTATGGAGTCAGACCGACCTTCGCTCCCCACAACGCCCCGAAGTTTGAAACAGGGATCAATCACATCCCCACCACCATGTCTGTTACACTGAAGAGTCCCTCAGTTCCAAGGCCTTAGGGCATTTGGAGACTCCAGGTTGCACTGTGCACAAGAATAAGCAGAAAGGATGGGCTGCATGCAAGGCATACACAATGGCTTCATGCTTTTGACATGTCTTCTTCATATTCCCCCCAACCCGATGCTTGACAACGTCTATTTCCCGAAAAGCTCTTTCTACTAGGTGAGTTTAGTGCTAAGAAGACAGCACAGTTGGGGACTCCTTCTTAGCACAGGAGGGAAGCAAAGTCTCCATGGTCAATTCAGTTCTCCCTGATGAGGCTGCCAATTGCAGACATGTTCTGTAGGAAACAAGCTAATACCCCAAGTGCCTTCCACTGTTTTTTGTTATCATACATCAGACCACAAAGCTGAGGTTCATGGTGCTTTTGTCTGTCTCAGTTTGACACCAATGCAGCACCGCTGGGAAGGATCTAAGGATACAGAAGTTTCATCCAGCATGTAAGCATATAGCAATGCAAATCAGAACAACAAAATAATTGAACTGACACGCTGTTTGTTAGTGTCACATTGCTTGTGTCTTCTTTCCATGACCTGTGTCTACCCCGTCTGTTTAGACCTCAGGTCTGCAGCCTATGTCTAAAATTTTAAAGGGGTCCTTGCCTCCATTTGAATTTTTTTGCAAATGCCAATGAAAAAAGGTTGAAAACCACTGGCTTAGACAGTATTGTCTCATTGTTTCCTTGTACGCCCATCTGTCTATATCCACCTGCTGTCTCTCGTCTTGTACTTGGATTGTAAGCTCTCCGGGGCAGGGACCGTCTTTCTGTGTTTGTACAGCGCCTAGCACAATGGGGTCCTGGTCCAGGACGGGAGCTCCTGGAGACTATTATAACACACCTAATGAACAATAATCAAGATGGACACGTGCTCCCTTGTCATCAAGACCTTCAGACTGGGGAGGACTGAGCTCAGACCTCTTGCTATGTGGCAGTGCAGCCCACCTGTGTGTGTGCGGATGTGTTTCTGCAGGTCCCCCGAGGTTTTGAAGGCTTTGCTGCACATGTCCTCGGGGCACTTGTACGGCTTCTCACCAGTGTGTGTTCTCACGTGGCTCTTCAGCCCGTACCCTGCAAGGGAAGAGGTCACAGGAAATTCGTGTTGCAATCTGCTGCACGTAGAATGGGAATATATGGACGTCTCACTCCATGGATTGTCCAAGCTCTGTCCTGTGTCCTGGGAGGTCAAGGGATGGAACACCTGGACTGCCTGGAAACACAGGTTCAAATCCCAGCAGGAGCCATTTAGTCCTTCACCCTTCCAAGTTAGATAAACTGAGTTCTAAGCAGTTTACAATGGGGAGGAAGGGGAGAGAAAGAGTGTCTTAGGAATGAGGTCTTAAAAACTGAGCTTCCTCGGAACAACAGAACTGGCAGCTTCAGGAGTGAGATTCATGTACACAGGACAGAGTTTTTCGGCACATGATTCTACAACCATTACCTGTAGCAAATGCTTTCCCACAGCTCGGGAAGTCACACCTGTACGGCCGATCGCCCGTGTGAGCTCGCTCGTGCACCTGGAGAGGGAGAAGGGACAGAACGTGAAGCCAATACTAGATGAGGCAGCAGCATGTGGAGATCTGGGGAAAGGAGCACACTTGGGACGCTCCAGCTGCTTTGCCACCTACATTCCAACCCACCCATCCTCACATCAGTCAGACACGGGGTTCTCGTTCACTTCCTGTGCTAAACTGCCATGTAGCAGCTGTGTGCTGTTAGGCCTGGTCTAGGCTAGGATTAGCGAAGACATTTTAAACCCCTAGGTAACAGAATAAATTGGTTTTTAAGATACGTTAGCCAGCTGGGGTGAATCCTAGGCTTCCTGCTAGGGTTCACTTCAACCAACTAACTCGTGGTAAAAATACAACTCCCAAGCTAACACGTTTTTACAATACACTTTTGACCCTACGTTGTTTGCAGTATTGTTGTAGCCATGTTGGTCCCAGGATATGAGAGAGACAAGGTAGGTGAGGTCATTTCATTTCAAGTGACTGCCTCCAACATGCATTACCCCTTCTTCTTAACAATCTGACCAAGCTTGTATTTAGCTCAAACACTCTGCTTCCTTGCCCAGGCCTGAAGAGCTCTGTGTTGCTCGAAAGCTTGTACATCCCACCAAAAGAAGTTGGTCCAATAAAAGATCTTTTATCCTAGCCCAGATAAGACCTTATACAGTTGCTGTGTTCTACTTCAAGCTACACGCTGGATAGCGGGACAACAAGTGTTTCTAATGCTTACATAGGATCTAGATCCCTCTCATTGCTGCAAAGGACACACTGACTGCCATCAGCTCTGCTTTGAAAACACTGCAGCTCAGCAGCCAAAGATACAAGAGTCAACTGTCGGGATGAAGTCCCCCTTCCTCTAAACCCCTCAAGGTTCCTCATCTCTTCTCACGTGCATATTCTCAAGACACCAGCCTTCCTCCAGGTGACAAGCTCCATCCCTCTGGCTCCTCATGGTTGGATGCACCTCCCAAAATGGCCATAGAAAGTCACTGCAGAGTGCCATGCTCCAGGGATCCTGGCCTTTTCCCTCATGGAGCCAAGTTTGAGTCTCTCAATCCCCTGCATGGGAGCACTGTGAGTTGCTATTATAGCAAGGGGTGGTCCTCTGGCTGGAGCTTTTGGTGTCAGTGCATCAGCTGGCTTACCTTTAAATGGTGGGCGGTGGTGTAGAGGCGGCCGCAACCTTTGTAACCACAACGGAAGGCTCTGTCACCAACCTGCTGCCCCTTCCCGCTGCTGCGCATCTCCTCTTCCCGCATATCCTGCCAAGAAACACAGCGAGGCTAAGCCTAAAGAACCACCACAAGAGACCTTGCAAGGCCAACATGAATTTACCCCTGCACCCTCATCTTGTACAGTGATCCCACTGGAAAATACGTCTCAGGTGCATACAAATGTACAGCGGCGCATACACAGGGCAGTCAAGGGGAACAGGAGTCACGATTTCTGGGCTCCATTTTCCAGCTCACTGGGTGATCTTCAGCAGGTCACTTCACTGCTCTGTGCCTCAGTTTACTCATATGTAAAATATGGCTCACAATATTTACCAGCCTTACACCAGAATTTGCAAAGCGCTTTGAAAATCTCTGATGAAAGGTGCTACAGCAGAGCTAAGGATTACTCAGATGATTATCTACCATATCTCAAACTGAATAAGAATGTCAGGTTTATAATTCTAATTTTAAGCCTTGAAAAATTCTACTGGCCTCTTTGCCCATCATAAGCCATTCACTGACAAGGGGATTGAATATCTTTAGCTCTCCCAGCGCCCTCATTGCCCAGGGTGGACAAGTAGATTTTGTGCCTAGGCTAGTACATTTTTAGGATGAAACTGCAAGTCTGCAAGATGTATGATCCACAACATTCATATGTTGAAAAAGCCCAGAAGAAAACAGCTCTATAAGGAGGTGATATCAACAAAAATAGCCATACTAGACAAAAAATTAGCCATGTAACTGGTGAAGTCAAACAAGGCACACTTATGGTTCCCTCTCCAACCCACACCTGAGAAGAGGTGGGCTGGCAAGTTAGCCTGAGCTGATTCAAAGGAACATCCTGACAAGTACTAACCTGGGAAGGGGCATTGTTAGAAGCCTCATTCTTCAAGTGGCTGCTGCTATTCACTCTCTCTTCCTCCTCAGAGACCTGCAAGCGGAGAGACCACAGCATTTGCTCATGACTGTTTGCAGAGCACAGAATGGGTGAGCCATAACCAAGCAATGAGACATTCACACCAGCAGAGCACACCCGGGCTGCTATTTTTTAGACACCACAGTGGTGTTACTGGTGATGGAATATCTTGTCACATTGGCACAGTCTGCAGTAGGGGAGCCAATCTTTGCGTACCTGAAGGCTGCCTTGGTAAATTGCTGGAAGCCTGAAGACCATTCCCAAAAATAAAATGGAGTTGACTGCAGCTGTTCACATCTTTAATATAAAGGTGGACTGTATGAAGACTACAGGTCCCTGCACTCAATACTCCATATTAAGGCCACACAAATTAAGATGGAGCACTGTATGCTGGGACTGGTAATCTCCACAACCACTTGGATCAAGCAGACACATTTGAGACTTAGCAATGTTATGGGTCTCATGGCCATATTAAAGATCTTAGTGTGCTACGTTGGTCATATCAACCAACAATCCCTTTATGAAGAGAAACATGCATCACTGATTACTTCTATTGGCAAACATTAAGAGTGTGTATTGCTCAGACAATCACCCAATGTAATTAAAGCAGGAAAGTCTATAGTTTGTGGAAGGGAGAGAGAAAAATTAACAGTGAACTTAAGTGCCCGCTTATGAGTGCGGGATTTTACCACACAAACAAAGGCTGGGACTTGGAGAGCCTGTGAGCTGCTTTAAGTTGCTGGTGAAATTTGCAGCTCATCAGGAATATAAAGCAGGTTCATAGGTCCTAGAAACATATTCTCTCAGTATCTTATACTTCTATAACACTTTCCATCCAGAAGAATCACATATGCTTTATAACTATACATTTCATCTGCCACTATAATGCAGCCACTTCTAGTGTGGAGGATGGCAGTTGTTTAACAGCACACAGCAACACCTCACAACATTTTCAGCCAAGAAGTGAAGAAGGATATTGTATCCAATTGAAACTATAAGGGGAATTTAGATAAGACAGAATGAAATTACATACAAGTGGCAAGGGGAAAAGAACAAAAGCAATGAAACAAAATCCAAGTTGTATAGAGATCACTGCATTTCATTGCTCCTTCTGCAGCTGCATTTCTTTTCTTTATCTTTATCCTCCCGCATCCTCAGGTCCATAAATAGAAAACTGGTGGACTCTCTCTCTTGGTCTTGTGCTAGTGCGTTCAGGCTTCTAAGTGTCATATTGATCGATTTGGCTTCTCTCTCTATTGTTCTGTGTAATGTTTTTAAGTCCATCTTTTTCTTACCAGATGCGATTCTTTAGGTTGGTTTGCTCTACTTAGAATTTCTGATATTCTAAGAAACTCTTCCCAATGGAATCTGATGGCATTTATATTTTGGAATCAATTTCGTATCAATTTCTGTTGTAGATTTCCATGACCCAACTCCATAAAGGACGACAGACATGATGCCAGTGTTAAAAATTCATACTGGTGTGTCAGTGCCTATCATGCTACTTTTCCAAATCTTTATCCAAAGTTTCTGAAAGTTGTTTGCTACTTTTGATATTTATTGCTTGCAATCTAGCATGTCACCATCACTGCAAGTCTCACGCCCTAGACCAGGGGTCTCAAACACGCGGCCCGCAGCCCGCAGAGCTCTTCCCTGCGGCCCGCAGAGCTCCCTCAGTTACTTCCTGTCACCGCCAAACTCCCCTCACCCCCGCCCCCCTCCCCGAGTTATTTTCTGTGCCTGCTAAGCTCCCTGCGGGCTGCTCCCCAATGTTTGGGGCCAGGTCTCTCCCCCGGCCCCACCTGCCGCCCCCACNCCATGGGTTGGTTCTTTTTTTCATTCCATCTTCTATTAAAAAACACAAGGAGATCCTTGAGGGCTGTTTCATCATTTGCTTTAAGCATCTCTCCAGTAATGTCATCTTCTCCAGCTGCTTTCCCATTTTTGAGTTTACTGATGGCTTTTCTAACCTTTTCCATTGTATAGACACTACATCAATAACGAGCTTTAGTGGTAGGTCTTCGGTCTATGTAAAACAGCCAGAAAATGTTCTGCCTATCTTTCTCTTTGTTATTCTGTGTTGAGTCTTTCCATTTGCATTTTTAATACGGTTTCCAATATTGCTCAAATTCCCTGTTAGCTGTTTGATTGATTGTCTTATATGAGGTTGGCATCTTCAGACTCTTGACATTTTCTATCAATTTGCCCTTTCATTTCTTCTTAGCACTCCTTTTTACCTCTCCGTCTAGTGGTCTGTTGTCTTCTTGCCACTTGCTTTTCTATTCATGTCTCATGATTCAAATTTTGCTTTGCACTCTTTTCCACTGCTGCCCAAGTAGCATTGTGAATACATTCTTCCCCTTCATATTTTGTTATTAGAACTCTTTGCACTTTCTAGATAGCAGACACTGATGTTTTCACAGAGTATCAGTCTGAGTTTTCTTCAGTTCACTCCACCAGAACACTGAACCTGCTCTTCAGTTCAAGCTAAAAGGCATTTTTTGTGTTTGGGTCTTCTTTTAACCTGCACCATCCTCTTTACCTTGATCTTCAATTTAGCGATACATAGGTTATGATCACTGCTCACATCTGCTCCCCTGCACACATGTCCATCTGTCAAAGAGCTGCAAAACGTTCTTGACATGCAGAGGTGATCTGTCTGGTTTCTGTAGTACCATCTGGGGAGTTTCAGGTCACTTTATGAATTTCTTCATGAGGAAACATTGTTCCACCTACCACCAGGTTGTTCACGCTGCAAATTTCTACTAATCATTCACCATTTTGGTTCATGTCCAAATCCCTGCCACACTTGCCTATAACTTTGTCTGACCCATCATTGCTACTTCCACCCTTTGCATTAAAAATCACCCAGTTGCTATGATTTCATGCTTTGGGACTGTGGTTAACACATCCTGTAACAGATCATAAAAAGCAGCTTTTTCCTGATCTGGCTTTTCATTGGTCGGTGCTGCATTTGCAGACAATTATATGTAAATAGCCCAACGCACAGTGGAAACCCAGGAGCAGCACCACACCTATAGCTAGGTACCTCCCTGCATATGTCAGCTAACAGAGAGGGTGGGGAACGGTATTCCACAATACTAATGGGAGCCTTTAAATGTTCAACAACAGTATTATGGGACCGTTAAACACCCATCTTAATATCAGTAGCTACATTCCCACAAGAGTACTGTGCAATTTCTCTTCTAAAAGTCCGCACTTTCACTGAGAAGCTGGTATACAGAAGTGCCAGGCAGTTGTGGTTATTTAACCCCCTGTCCTGATCTGGTCTGGGAATCAGCTCCTCCCCACCCGCCAATCAGCCATGATGCCAGACCATAAAAGGAGTGCTGCATCCTTACCTTGTTGGCATACTGCTTGAGAGCATTAATGGTATCAGCATCAAAGGCATCATCTTCCTCCTCCCCAGCCAATTCCTCCAGCCCTGTTTCTGCCTGCACGGCCAGGATGGTGCTGCCAGCTGGCATGACAATAGGACGATGTATGTAGGCAGTGGAGCCATCCTCCAGCTGGACCTCTTCCAGGGCATTGGCATCATAACCCTCTGGAGGGGACCACAAAAATCAAACGCTGTAGTCAAGCCTATGAGTGCTTATTAGCAATTGCTATGTACCTATTGGCACAGGGAAATGTTATCTTGACATTCCCTAACTTTTGAGAGCTTGACTTTCCAAATTTAATGTTCTTTTAACTTAATTTTTGTGTGTGTAATTATTCTGTACAGGAGAAGCAAGCACTCTTAAAAAGGCACATTACCACCCCATCAGTACCCATTATCAGTCTGCTGCTATTAATATTTATCCATTCACAATAGTAAGAATGACCTTTTTTATTTCATGTACCAATGACTCCCTGTGTTGCAAGCTCTGTTAGAAGGTAAGAGTCTTGAGCCAGTTCTTCGCCCTTCTCTTTCTGTTGGGCCATAACCCACATCAGCGCTAGAGATGATGACAGAAGCCAATAACCTCAATTTATAAAAAAACATGCAGAGTTAGCAGGGAAAGTTTTAAGAATTCTTGGTTGAAGGTTAATCCAAGTGAACCCGATAGAATGTTATTAGTAGCAACATGGGCCAGAATGTGGCTTTCACATTGCGTTTCTGTTGATGGTACGGTCTAGGGTGACCAGATGTCCCAATGTTATAGGGACCGTCCTGATATTTGGGGCCTTTTCTTATATAGTTGCCAATTACCCCCCACCCCCATCCCGATTTTTCACACTTGCTATCTGGTCACCCTAGTACGGTCACATCTGGATTTCCTACACTTTACATCACCCGAGCTACATTCTTAGCCCTGGTCTACCCTACGAGTTTAGGTCGAATTTAGCAGCGTTAGATCGATTTAACCCTGCACCCATCCACACGACGAAGCCATTTTTGTCGACTTAAAGGGCTCTTAAAATCGATTTCTGTACTCCTCCCCGACGAGAGGATTAGCACTGAAATCGACCTTGCTGGGTTGAATTTGAGGTAGTGTGGACGCGATTCGACGGTATTGGCCTCCGGGAGCTATCCCAGAGTGTTCCATTGTGACCACTTTGGACAGCACTCTCAACTCAGATGCACTGGCCAGGTAGACAGGAAAAGCCCCGCGAACTTTTGAATTTCATTTCCTGTTTGGCCAGCGTGGCGAGCTCAGAGGTGACCGTGCAGATCTCATCAGCAGAGGTGACCATGGAGTCCCAGAATTGCAAAAGAGCTCCAGCATGGACCGAACGGGAGGTACTGGATCTGATCGCTGTATGGGGAGAGGAATCCGTGCTATCAGAACTCCGTTCCAAAAGACGAAATGCCCAAATATTTGAAAAAAAATCTCCAGACCGCCGCTGCAGCCCCTGTGTANACCCCAGAGGACTGCCCAAGCAACAGAAAGTTTTGAAGTGCATTGTGGCCTTGTCCTTCCCTCCTCCCCCACCCCTCCTGGCCACCTTGGCAGTTATCCCCCCATTTGTGTGACAAATGAATAAAGAATGCATGAATTTGAAACAACAATGACTTTATTGCCTCTGCAAGCGGTGATCAAAGGCGGGAGGGGAGGGCGGTTGGCTTACAGGGAAGTAGAGTGAACCAAGGGGGCGGGTTTTCATCAAGGAGAAACAAACAGAACTTTCACACCATAGCCTGGCCAGTCATGAAACTGGTTTTCAAAGCTTCTCTGATGCGCAGCGCGCCCTGCTGTGCTCTTTTAACCGCCCTGGTTTCTGGCTGCGTGTAATCAGCGGCCAGGCGATTTGCCTCAACCTCCCACCCCGCCATAAACGTCTCCCCCTTACTCTCACAGATATTGTGGAGCACAGAGCAAGCAGTAATAATGATGGGAATGTTGGTTTCGCAGAGGTCTAACCGAGTCAGTAAACTGCGCCAGCGTACTTTTAAACATCCAAATGCACATTCTACCACCATTCTGCACTTGCTCAGCCTATAGTTGAACTGCTCCTTACTACTGTCCAGGCTTCATAAGCCATGGGAGCAAGGGGTAGGCTTGGGTAGGTGCGACCGCGTGGTGCTGCTGGCTGGGAGAGCAGCCTGAGGCAGAAGCCTCCAGCTTGCATGATATTCCAGGCAGGACTGAATCTCCATGAGACGAAACTTATAGAAGAGAATGACCTGGAGTCACTCCCATTTATGTCCAGGCGCCCCTGACCGACCTCACCGAGGTCTTCCAGGAGCACCCATGTCTGCCCAGCCACCCCTGACCGACCTCACCGAGGTCGGCCAGGAGCACCCAGGAGATGACGACGGCTAGCAGTTGTACTGCACCGTCTGCTGCCGCGAAGGCAAGGAGCTGCTGCTGTGTAGCAATGCAGTACTGCGTCTGCCAGCAGCACCCAGGAGACGTACGGTGATGGTGAGCTGAGCAGGCTCCATGCTTGCTGTGGTACGTCGTCTGCACGGGTAACCCAGGAAAAAAGGCGAGAAACGATTGTTTGCTGTTGCTTTCACGGAGGGAGGGAGGGGGGCCTGATGACATGTACCCAAAACCACCCGCGACAATGTCTTTGCCCCATCAGGCATTGGGAGCTCAACCCAGAATTCCAATGGGCGGCGGAGACCGTGGGAACTGTGGGATAGCTACCCACAGTACAACGCTCCGAAAGTCGACGTTAGCCTTGGTACTGTGGATGCACTCCGCCAACTTAATGCGCTTAGTGGGGACACACACAATTGACTGTATAAAATGGATTTCTAAAAAATCGACTTCTATAAAAGCGACCTAATTTCTTAGTGTAGACATACCCTTAGAAACGTGCAACATTTTGTTTACTCCATTAGATGCTTGACCCTGGGAAAGGATGGAAAAAATAATAATTACCTTTAGGTGTGTTGTGTATATAAGCCATGCTGCCATCTTCCAACACCACTTGCTGCCCATCTTCAAAAGCTATAGACTCTGTAAATCAACACAACCCATAGATACCAAAGTGAGGAATTTCATGTCTGGATCTCAGAGTCAATTTGCTCAATTCCCCATATAGCAGAGCACATATAAGGCTCAGTTCAAAAATGTCCTGCTCATTTTTATAACCTGCCATGGACTTGCCTGAGCTGCCCCCTACTTTACTGGCTTTTCTATAGCACTCATCACTGCAAGAAATGAGTTTCTCAATCATTAGTTAATTTATTCTCCCAAAATCCCTGTTAGATGGGGAAATTAAACTATCTCCATTTTACAGATGGGGAACTGAGGCACACAACGATTAACTGACTTGCCCAAGGTCATACAACAAGTTTTAGGTCAGATAATAGAGCCCCAGTATCCTGAGTCCCACTCCAGTCAAACCCATCCTCTGTCTCTAATTCCCTTAATTTATTTAGCAGCTAACTTCTCTCTGTTCCTTTACAACACCTTATCATGGTTGGTGCAAGGTTCTTATCCTCTGTAGCTCCTATCATGTGAAACAAATTCCCTTCCCCTCTCAGCTGTGTTAACACCATCTCATTTCAAATCCGAGAGGAAAACATATCTATTGATGACCCAAGCTATGGGGCTTCTATCACTTTTCTTGGGAGACTATTCCAGAGTCTAAAATAGCTAATAGCTTACAAAGAGTTCATGTCTGACTGTTCACGGATAAATGTATAGTGCCGTAATGTTGTTTTTAAACCACATGGACACAGAGGCTGTGACGAAGTGGGAATGTTCTTAATGCTTTCTCTGAATACTGTGTGGGTACCTCAGTTTCCCCTATGCATTTCTTAAGTATCTAGGTGGTGGGATAAGGGTGTGTGATTGTTGCAGAGCCCTAGAGGGCCGTCTGCACAGAGAATGGCTGACACCCTGTCTCCTGGCAACTAATGGCTTGGGCCCCCTCCCCTGCAAGGTGCCAACTGAAGGTGTTGGAGAACAAAGAGACAAAAGGCCAGAGGAGGGGCTGGAGGGAGTCTCAGTTTGGAGCTGGCTGGGGAGATGGGGGAAGGCCCAGAACCTGGGTCTGGGCTCCCCATCCCCCAAGATGGACCTGACTGAGGGGTCCTGTTTTCTGTACCTACAAGCTCTGTTTTAGACTGTGTTCTTGTTGTCTAATAAACCTTCTGTTTTACTGGCTGGCTGAGAGTCACGGTGAATCGCAGGAAGTGGGGGTTGCAGGGCCCTGACTCCCCCACACTCCGTGACAGAGGCTATGTATAAAGACACACAGTGAACTGAACTAATCAGATTTTGATCAGACAGATACACACTGTGATAGAGAGCACAGGCCAACACTATTTTAACCTGTATCTGTTTACATCAGCAGCAAATTTGGCCTCGGATAAGTTTACTGCACATTTCACAGGAAGTCACATATTACAGAAAAAACATCTATATTTTCATTCAGCTCTAAAACAATAGGTAGGGAGAATAAATCACACACAGATGGACTCCTTGAGGCTAGAATTTAGAGATGGGATCTAATTGTCAAGGAGGTCAGCCTTGAGTCACACCGGTAACGTCCCTCTAGCAAAGTAGGGATACATTCCAAATGTCACCTGAGTTCAACTCATCCTCACCTTTCTGGACTGTCACTTGATGGATATAAGCGGTCGTCCCATCCTCAAGCTCAATCACTTGCCCTTCAATCAGCTTCTCTCCTGCAACAGTGTGAAAAGAAAACCATCATAGCTGACTGCAGTACTGATAAACCTGCCAGCACACAGGACTGTTCCCCTTTGTTCCTAACCCTTTGCTATTTCTCCTAAAGGGAAATAATCTCATGGGATCACAGTCACCAAATGAGGCCATTATTTTATCAACCCCTATTTGCATTCAGAACCATAGTAATGGGTACACTTATGAATACCATAGAGAAGATTAAACCTCCCTTTCCTATGTTGTCTGAATGGAGGAAACAGTCTAAGGCAATCTCAACCATCACTTATTTACAGGGTACGGGATTCTTTTGCCAGCTCTCTTTGCCATGTAAACAAAGAGAAGTAAATGGAACAAAAATGCTCTAGCAAATACCATTAGGGCTTAAACCAGCAACCGATGGGGCCTCTTAATGGCATAAATGAGGGACTGAATGCTTATTTTTCTTCACTTGGTCAAGGACCAATTCTTGTAAAACTTTACAGGTCCTGAAGCACTAATTGCCTTGGCAGGTTGTGAGAAATGGAATCTTACAATCGTATAATTAGGATTACCATCTTGCTTCTGAAATACATTTCCAGTTGTGACATTTTAGTAACCTATGGAAGCCCATGCTACTTTCAGAGGGTGCAAAGCATTTGGGTCTAGAGCCCTAGGGGATCTCAAGCTAGGGACTGCTAACCTGTGTATTTTTAAGTTATGTCACAAGTGTCTAGAGTATATGGATAAGCACCCCCTTTTTAGCATTTATATAAATCTAATAAAGAAAGAAACTTGGTGAATCCAAGTGGAAAAGAAAGCAAGATGGTAATCAGAAGAACATGACTTGCCAGATTTACCAGAGCTATAAGCATGTATTGTATGCCATAGGATGACACACATCCATGCGATGGAACAGTCCTTTCTCACAATTTTGGGTTGTGAATTGTGAGATTTCTGACCTTAAAGCTTTCCTTACTCCCTCTGTATAGCAGGTCTAAAGAGCAAATGCCAGATCTCTGATCAGTGTAATTTTCAATCCCTGCTTTAATACTCCTACAACTCAGTTCTATGTTTTCAGATAGGAGAAATGAAACTACATCAGTGACCTTGACTCAGTGCAAAGCTACCAGACAGCAGAAAGATCAGGGCCCCCTTGACTTTCTAAAATGTAGCTCAAGGCCCCCAGATGTACACCTGGATGCCTGGGGTATTTATACAGATGACATGGAGCTAATAAATGCTCTTAATCTTCCACCAGAGCTGGGGCAACTCCTTAGAAAAGCTGCTATTAGTATTAGTTGGTATTAGTAGGGGAAAGCAGGTAGTGCCCAGGAGCAGGGCCCAGTCAGGATTGTACAGCTCCTAGCACATGAGCACTCCAAACACAGATGTAGACACAGTCCCTATGAAAATCACTCAGAACACTGCAGTACCACAACGGTAAGAGATAGTGTTTGGAACTATTACTCTAGCATTTAAAAAAAAACAGGGAGGTGGAGGTTGTATCTGGTTCGAACCTCAAACCACCTTAAATCAATCAATAATTTCTGACTATTGCCAGACTCCACTATATGACCAGGGAGAGAAACTGCCACAAGAACTAATCCTATCTGCATTTAAGAAGGTTCATTGTAAACAGAACTATAAAAGTATGTGGAAATGACATACCCAGTAGGAGTCCATTATATATTCGGACCAAGAAATGTATGCCTGCTGTTAAGTAATACTTCTTATTTGTTTACTTCTTTATCAATAGGGTTTTTTAATTATAGAGTTGATCAAAGCAGAAATCAATTGTGTTCTACCTACACACTTGTTGACCAGTTAAAATACAGAATGAGGTTCTCCAGGCAGCATATCAAAACTGGAAATAATGAAGGAAAATCAGAAATGGAGGACTATGTGAACTGGGGATGCCTTCTCCTACTGATCAAAGGATCACTAAGGAAATTTTTCTCTATAAGGAAATGTTATGCTCTGCCAGAAGTCATTCCCCAGGAATGTAGAAATGCTGGGTGGTATATTAATTCTTTCAAATAAACTGCTCTCATTCAAATTTAATCATAGAAATGTAGAGCTGGAAGTGACCCCGAGAAGTCATCTAGTCCAGCCCCCTGCGCTGAGGCAGGACCAAGTAAACCTAAACCACCCCTGACAGACTTTGTCCAATCTGTTCTTTAAAACCTAGTGACGGGGATTCCACTACCTCCCTTGGAAGCCTGTCAGAGGACGTGAGCAATAATGAAAATAATCATACTTTGGATTCATTCAGCTCTTCTCATGTGAGGATTTCAATTAGTTAAGCTTCAGAACATGCCAGTGGGCGAGGTATTATCATCCCCATTTTACAGATGGGAGAACTGAGGGACAGAAAGATAGGAAACTTGCTTGGGGTCACACAGCAGATCAGTGGAAGAGAATCCAGGAGTCCTGACTCAGAGTGCCTGCTCTAACTAAAAAACACAGTTATTCATAGCTTTAGAGAAGAGAAGGTTTTCTGCAATAATCATTGCGGTGCCTGGGTGTACATCTGGGGCAGCACCTTTACCTCTGGGCCAAAGGTCTGATTCAAACCCAATGCTGACATTGCAGAGCAGCAGGTATGGTGTATATTATAAAGAGATGCCATGTTTCATCAGAGAGTTAAGCGGAGGTCTCTTGTACCCATCCTTTGTGGCTCTTTGGGAGAAGACACACATCCTGCAGCTATTTCTGAAAAAAGTGTGGGATAATCCTAATGTCCTGGCCAACAAGGTACATTAATAAAATAGGTTCTAATGCTGCAAATCAAACTGAATGAACACACCACTTACCTCCCTGCACTCACTTGCTACAGTTGAGCAGAGCCTGGGTGCTCCTGCTAACAGTCTAGCAATGAATGCCTGGGGCTGGGTGTCCCAGGTGGAGAACTCTGTGCTCTGGTTCCCACTACCTACCCCCGTTGGATACAGTTCACACCTGCTGACGTTCAGGGTACAGTACAAGGCCTATCTATTCCCTCAGGCTTTTGCCCAAGATGGAGAGATTGTGGGACACACAAAGCATCTAATGGATGGGTTTGACTATGAATTTGACATCCAATACTGCATGGAGTGTGTATTTTGTGTAAGTTCCTAGAGACTGCATGAGGGCAGCATTTTATAACTCCCAAACTAAAATAATAGACGTTGCATTTCATGTCAGCTTCACTTCACTAACCAACACTTAACGCATTACTCGTTTCAGTGAGAAAGGTGTTAGCGTAAACCAAATTCTATGCTCCTTAGTCGGACAAAACACCTAGCTTGGCTCCAACAGGAGTCAGGAGTTGCAGCCTATAACTAACCTGCAGAGAGAAAGCCAATCAATGTATTCTGAACCTATCCTCTGTTTATGTTTAAGTAGCTCTCTTAGCTCCTGTGTGTTATTTTCCAGATCAGCGGTATGTTTCCTCTTCGATACGAGTCAGTGAAACCTAACCGACAACCACAAGCTCCTTGCCCAAGTCAACAAGGGAAACAGCAAGTATTATGTGTATGATGCCAACAGGTGTGATTTTCTGCAGTGTCACTCAACATATCAGAGAGGTCAGGCTCAGTAGTCCAAAGGGTCTCTTACCTTTGATGGCCTGTTGAATGTAGGCTGTTGTCCCATCAGTAAGGGTCACTGCCTGCAGGCCCAAACTCTCCATAGTGTCCTGATGACTGCTCCTCAGACATTAATTTAACTTTAATCAGCACACACTTGGAGAGTGTTGGAAGCAGGAGCTTTTTGGAACAGGCAAGGAGTTTTCTTCTTTGTTACAAATCTTAGATAAAAAGAACATTTCAAACTATATTTTCCCCCAAAACACACTCGTACTTGCACATAAAAATGGGTGGATGTCAAACTACAGTTTGGGGGAAAGTTATTATCGGATAATGTGCATAATCCTTCCAGTGTCTGTCATGTGAATTTCTAACATGTGGGTCAAAGCCCAGTTCTGTGGACAAAAATGGGGAGAACAAAGCTCAGCTGTCAAGTGAGTTGGCAGATTATTTTTTCTCTACAGGTACACTGTAAACAGTTCATTTTAAAATCTAGAACTATAGTGCCCACATGAGGAAGTAACTACTGCAGAAATGTGCTTTCAATTCACACCCTACCTTATTCCAGAAGAACTTTCCTGCATACACAAGCCCTTATAGAAGCGAAAGGTCTGTGCAGTTGCTGACTTATCTTCGGAGATCATCTCCAAAAGGGCCAAATAACATCAAGCGATGTGGTAGTTTTTGCGATATGGGCAAAATACCAACTAGGAAATGGTCTGAAACCCACCTAATCATCCCATACGAAGGCCATCAAATAGCCTTCAAATGCTAACAATTTTGGGTCACTAACAACTTGGATCGGATATGAACCAGCGACCTAGAGGAGAAAGTCTTCCGTATCCCAGGATCAGTTCCCTAAGCTGTCCAGTCCCCTGCAATGACATTTTTATGAGACATTCTACATTCCATCAATAAATTATTTTAAATCCTAGATTTATGGGATTTTAAAAAAAAGTTATTTCTGGGGCAGCCTGGCAGTTTATGCTCTTTATTACCATGAGAGGGACTGATCATATGTCTTAGGGTTTTCTATGGCATCTCACTGTAGTATCTAAGTATGTCCTACGTAAATCAAACCTTGATGCCCAGATCAGCAGCAATGCGTCTGACGAAGCGGGTATTCACCCACGAAAGCTTATGCCACAGGACTCTCTGTTGCTTTTTACAGATCCAGACTAACACGGCTACCCCTCTGATCCTCTCTAATAATAGAATCTTATGTTTATACATGATCTTTTCTAACACTCCTGTAAGCTTTTTGGGGTAGGGATTGTCTCTTCTTATGCTTGTACAGCACTAACTGCAGTGGACCCCTGAACAGGATTGGAAGCCGTGGGTGCTATCAAATTCAATAATCCTTTCTTACCACTATAAAGCAGATTCATAATGTACAGACACCCCAAACATTATTTCATCCCCCCCAAAGTGCAACAACCTCTGTGCTGGAGCAGAGCAACCGTTTGATAGTGCAGAACACTACATAACTGTTTAGAAAGACAGTGAAGAATACTACACACAGTTGATATGAGGAAATCTCAGAAGGCAGAATGTAATTGCTTGAATGTGAATATTAACACCCCCGAACTAAGTCAAGTGCCATTAGACTTTTAATGATCAAAAGCAGTCAGGATCTCATTTTTATCTCTCATCCAACCCCCAACCCCACCCAGACTACCCCAGCACTTCATGTCCTCTCTCTCTGCCATCTATGTGTGCATGACAGGGTGAAAAGGGATACCGGGAGAGAGCCATTAATGGGGATTTCCAACTACACCTCTACCCCGATATAACGCTGTCCTCGGGAGCCAAAAAAATTTTAATACGTTATAGGTGAAACTGCGTTATATCGAACTTGCTTTGATCTGCCGGAGTGCGCAGCCCCGCCCCGCCACCCCTGGAGCGCTGCTTTACCGCATGATATCCGAATTCATGTTATATCGGATCGCGTTATATCGGGGTAGAGGTGTATGTTGAAAGAAGATGGTCTTTGAAATTGAGTTAGTTTATCATCTAGACAGACCTTTCAAGCACAGGAAGGCCATGATGCGTTTAACACTGTGCCAACCGTTCATGGGTAATCCTATGGTTGACTATTTTAGCAGCTGGTTGTGGTTAATGTGACCGTCCTTGTCACTGTGTCAAATTGTGTTTGACGATGTGTTTGTTGACATGTGTTCTAGTAAAAACAAGCCCTTGATGAACAAGGACAAAAACAACATTTAAGGGGCCAAAAGTCAGTTAAGAAGTTTAATGCAATAGTTGGGGGAATTCAAATTGAGGATTCGGAATGGGCTATTATGTGGTGGAGTTGGAGTTAAGGGGATTAGCAACGAGGTTATAGGGAGTTAGAGGACGTTGAAGGGGATCAGAAAGGGCAAACAGTGTGTAAATGGACTAGGAATTGGATCATGGCAGGGATAAGGTTTGGGAGTGTTGAGGATGTCTGGGAATGTTAGAAAGAAGGACTGGTGAGACAGGGAGTTTGGGTGTTATTAAAGATAGGGATGGTGCTGAGGGGATTAAGGATGGGGCAACAGGATTCTGGGATTTAGTGATATTAAGGGAATTAAGAATCAGAGTGAAAGGTAATGGGATACTAGAGAAGATCAGAAATGGGAATGACAGAATTTGGGGCACTCGAGGGCATTAAGAATTGGCAGTGATGGGTTGGGAAATTGGTGTGATGGGGTGTTGAGGGAGCTAGGAATTTGGGATGACAGAGGAATTGGGTACAGGGGTTGAGGCTTCCAAAAGGAGATGTTGGGGTCTGGTTACTGAAAGGATTAGGGTGGGCTAGAGGAAAAAGAGGACCAGGGCCTGCGGGGGGGTGGGAGTTAGCAGGGGGCCGTGGGGGCGGCAGGGCCTGGGGGGGG